>JAGKTI010003835.1:546-19738 GCA_018397915.1 Birgus latro
AGAGTTAGAGAGAGAGAGAGAGAGAGAGAGAGAGAGAGAGAGAGAGAGAGAGAGAGAGAGAGAGAGACGGAATCTATCTATCGAGTCACAAGAAAAAGGCATTCTTCAGAGTCTGAGAAAAGGGAAAGAAAAAAAAGTAAAAAAATATACGTCCTCTGAGTTCGGGACGCAGAAGCCGAAAAAAAAAAAAAAAATAGACATGACGCGAGGTATCGGAAGATGAAAAGGCGATATTTCCCCCACCGCCTCTGGGAGTTGGCTGAACGAGTGCACAGGAAAAGGAATTTGTCCAAACTGATAAAGAGACGCAGAGGGCGACGGTGGCTGTTGGAGTAGGGGTGGTGGTGATGGGGATGATGAAGGTGATAGTCATGGGCAAGATGGAGGTAGTGATGATGGGGATGATGTAGGTAGTGATGATGGGGATGATGTAGGTAGTGGTGATGGGGATGATGGAGTGAAGAGGATGAAGTAGGTAGTAATGACGGTGGTGGGAGTGTCGGGGTGCTGGTGTTATATTGGTGATGTAGGAAGTCGCTTTAGAAATTTAACTGGAGTCACTACAGAGGTAAACTTAAAAGGCCACTGCAGAAGCAATGTAAAGGCAGTACAGTGTAATGGAAGATAGAAAAAGCTAAAAGGAGTCATTACTGGCTCCTTCGCTACAGTAAAAGAAGACATGAACTCTGTAATGAAAATGAGTAACGTCGAAGCACTAAAGTGAAGAAGGAAGCATGAGACTCGGAAGTAATCAGCACATTCTGTAGTCACTTCGCAACGACGACATTATTAAATAAACTCCCAGAGTTTACGTGACAGTGAGATGGTTAATGAAGATGATATAAACACTTTAGTTTCTATGACTAACACCCACGGGTTCCAGCGATTCACTCTCAGGTAAATCAAGGCCTCCCTGAGGTAACTGGAATAAAATATTATAGCTCTGTCCGACTCCGAGAGGGTTAGTGAGAAAATTATCAGCTCTTTCAGACTCCTATAGCTCACTCTCAGCTAATTAAAATCATCTAGCATTATCTGAAATAAATTCTAGTAAGCAACAATCATGAGGGGGTTAAATGAAAAAAAAATAAAAAAGGGAACTAGGTAAAAACCGAAAGAAACCCAGTACGTTTATAATAATTTTGGCTCTGTTTTAGCAGGTCACTGTCAAAAAAAAGAGGGGTGTGGAAGAGGGGTGTACAGATCTTGCCGGTCATGAAGATCAGTAAGATATAATCCTTTCCTGACTCTGTTTTATTGGCCAGTGTCCATATAAAAAAACTCGCATTAAGGGGGTCTTTGTTAACAGAAATGCGGCTATGGGGGAAGTTTTACGGATCTTGCCTTAGAGTGAGCGCAGTCGTCGTGTCACTACCACCACCAATCATCATCATCAGCAGCATTATCATCATCATCGTCAGCATTAGCTTGAGTCTTTTTTTTTTCTCCTACCAAATGATCGGGTAATCAGAGGAAGTAAGTTTATCATACTTTTCGCTTTTTTCACTTAGTCAATGTTGAGGCAAAACTACAAAACGAAGGGTTTTGCGACTCGACTGGGATGCAGAAATCTTTTTACTTATCTTGCCTTAGCGTGATATGTATTAGGTCGCCAGTACTATAAACTTTAAATTTTTTTGGTCTTGTTTTAGGTGGCCAATGTTCTGACAATGACTCTCACTAAATGAAGAGTGATGTGACTAAGAGCTCGGACACTGGAGAGAGAGAGCTTGCAAGAGTTTTCCTTGGCCTGACTGGTAGAAAGCTTAGTAAGACTATAATACTTTTGCTCTTTTTAGCAGGTCAACGTCCAGTCAAAAATATTAACAGAATGCGGGGAGGCGTGAGGCATAATGGAGGATTTCACTCAGACAAGAAACATACTCAGTCACATTCGTCACCCAGGTAAGTTTGGCCACCACTTCAAGACTCACCTTGGGCAGAAGTCAGTCAACTGGGTAGAAAGGATTTGTTAGATAAGCAGCACATTCAATATTACATTCGTCAAACAGATAACTTTTTCACTACTAACATCGTTAAAAGAGGGTTATCATACTTACCTTAAGATGGCCATAAAGTCAACAGCTGTCCAAAGTGTCTCCAGCACTGCCCAGCCCCTGATCAAAGCCTTCTGGATGCCTTCTTTCTTGCCTTCCTGCCTTCCTTGTCCTAAAGGAAGAAAGAAAAAAAGGGTAAATGAAACTCAGCCTTCATAATCACTTGCCACATATCCATGCACATACCGAGCCTCTGACGGCTTTTAATACTTTCAGCATAATATTATTTACTTTTTTTTGGCATCTCCAACGTGTTTATATAAAAATCAAAACAAACCTCTTGTACTGAATGGGTTAATGAATGCAGTATCTAACTCCTCCAGTTCGAAAAGAGTCTCCAAACCTGAGTCCAATAGTATGGAGATAGAATAAAATTTGAAAAGACATAATGCTTATGTTAGACGGGAATCACTTTAGTTATCACGAGATGAAGTTCTTTCACATTCTCACATTACTTAACACATATCATTATATTTGGGAACTCTGTCTTCTACAAAATTTCCTTTGACTACTCAAAAGGTTCTTCGACAGTCAGGTCACTGTGAACTTACTGTACATCATATGCCAACCAAAACTTAATATTCTGTCTTCCTTACTCAGTTCTATGGAATTATTTCCCAAGCAGGTGTGAATTATGTGGTTCTTTATTAATGGCATAATCTCGTAAAAGAAACAACTTTCTTGGCATCTTACCTACACTTTTTGGAACAGGACATACAGTGACTTTTCATAATGAACACACTGCAAAACGTAAGCACTGCAAGTGTGTACAAGGGTAACAATTAATTGGCACTATGGACTACAAAGCACAGTAAAGTGAATAATGTTGTTTTTGTGTCTGCATGGTCCAAAAAATGTCATGCAATCAACATGATGCCCACCAGATTTCCTGACTTGCAACATTGTTGTCACACAATACCAATAATCAGGATCATTTGTCAGCTCAGATACATAACCAGCAGTTAAATTATCGCTCAACTTTCATGACCAATTCAGGTATCAAATAGGTTCCACACACCCACAGGTTGCAAGACGATTTCCATTAGTCAGTCAGTTGCCAGACATGCTGTCTGACCTCAGCTAGCTACAAAGCAAGTTGGTCGACCTCAACCTGTTGCATAATTGGTTTTATGATCTCTAGTACTTCCAGATACGCAGCATGACCAAAATCAAATGAAAAACTGGTTGCATGGCTCCAGCCAATAGTCAAACAGGTTGCATGACTCAATAATTTACAAAACGCAATACAGGTTGCATGACAACTTGGAATAAAATATTATGCAGGTTACAAAGTCTCACCTCTTACTCAAACAGGTTGCATAACTCAGTCAGTTACAAGATACAGGATAGATTGTATCACCATCTAATGCGAGTTGTTAATACACAAATCACACTAATTTATCTATCTATCTGATCATCTATCTATCTATATCTATATCTATCTATCTATCTATCTATATACATAAGGCTACATGCTCCCAGCCAGATGTAAATGGGTTGCGTGGGTCAGACAAGTTAGACAATAGAGTAATAAGGCTCCAGCCAGCTACGAGATAGATTGTATGAATGAAGATGTTTGTAAGACGATTAGGATTAATCCAATCTTTTGCCAACTATGTAATATAACTGAGAGGATCGTTAATCCTACAGCTATTCTGGTATTATGCAGGCCGTACACCTAGTCAGTGGTCAGACAAATGCACAACCCCAGCCAACTGGTAGACAGACTCTCTGGTCAACACTGGACTGTGAATCTGGCTGTATAATTCTTAGTGAGATGTAAAACTGGTTGCATGAGCAACACTGGAGTTGTGAGACAGGTTGCACGATCTTAAGCACGTGTCAGGCAGACTACATAACCCTTACTACGATAGTTGCAAGTCAGTGATCTTCCCTCAAACAGTCGCCAGGCAGGTTGCATTTCATCCCGTTAAATATGAGGTTGCATGAATTACATTATCTGAAAGCTAGGTCGTATGATCAACACATGAACTGTGACTCAGGCAGCATGACATCCATAACTGGTCAGAACTGCATGCCTCCAACCAGTTGCAAGAAGATTACAGTACTATAAGTGGGAACACAGGTTGCACGGCTCAAATTGCAGCATGGCGCCAGCCGATTTTTGCATTACCGGCACGAGCCGTATGACAGGCTGCATGACCTTCGTCACAGGTCCGACAGTTTATATGAACCCAGCCACTTACAAGACAGGTTGCAAGGCTAAGCCCGTTATAAGAACGTCTTTGTAACCTCAGCCAGTTGCGATACAAGTTACTCGTACATGACTCCAAATCGGTAGCCAAGAAGATAAACTGCATGCTGGTAATCCGTTTCAAAACAGATTTCATGGCACCACACCATTTAAAAAGACTGAATATGTAAATATTAAGCTGTCTGTAACCTCCATAGCCTTTACGGCTGGTGAGACAGACCATATGACCCCACACATCTGCGAGACTGAAGCTTCATGATATCAGTAAATTGAAAGACTGCTTACAGAATTAAGAGGCAAGTTGTGAGACAGGTTACATGACCCAAACAAAAAATCACATCTATACTCCTTCTACTTTAACATGACCCAGACGTTTGTCCTTCTGCAGCTTATTTCACGTAATTCAGTGGCAGGAAAAGACAGTTCCACTGCTCTACATACTTTCCACAGCACGTTTCGTGACTAGCAGCACATTCTAATTTTAATACACTGATACAACTGAGCACTGAAGATGGAGATATGGCAATTTTAGGCCAAGTCAAAGTAAAGAGGTTATTACCATAAAACAGGCTCATGACCCAGGCCAGTTATAATGCAGCTTACAAATACAAAACTGGCTCCACGACAGCTTGCATGGCTACATGACCAACCCTTAAGCTATATTACAGACTGCAAGATTACATTCGCGGGAATTTACAGTGTATTGCATGGCCACATCCATATGAAAGACATGTTGCCTGACTCCCAGCAATTGTTGTACAGGCGTCATAACCTTGATTACTTGAGATCTTGCATGGATGCAGACAGGTTGCATGATCTTGGATATACCCATTTTACTCTAGCTTGGACTAAAATTTACATCTCTCCACTTTGAATACCGAGTTATATCAATAAATCAACACTAAAATATGATGCTAGTCACAATGAAGTGCTATGGAAATAAAATTTTTTAGAGCCATAGTACTGTTTTATTCGATGACTGAGCTATATAAAACAAATTGCAAAAAGACAGAAACCTGGGCCAGGTTAAGAGAAAAGGACCATAGTTGCAAGACAAGCTACATAACTTCAGCCTGATACAAGTTAAAAGATCTCAACAAGTTGCAAGACATGTTGCATGACCACAGCCGGTTTCGAGGAAGATTTCTTGACCCAGACAGTTGCACTATAGACTGCTTGATCAAGATGTCAGTAGTTGGACACCTTAAATGGCTTCTGTCGCAAGGCAATTTGCTTTATCGATATCTACGTTGTAAGACAGTCTGCATCACCTCAGCTTGTGGCAAGACACAATTCACACTGCACGACTTATTGCAGGGGAAGTTAATGGTCAATATCTGAGTTGTAAGCCAATACGTAATACCCTACTGTTGCAAGACTCATAGTTGAAAAAACAGGTTCCACAGCGCCATAGTTCGTCTACATTAACTTAGTTAAGATTTTCGTCCTTTTGCAACATATTTCCCGTAGCTCAGTAGAGGAACGGAGAATGCCACAATTTTATGCCTTCTCTATACCACTTCTTCGTTTTTAACATCGTATTCTAGTGTTAATCTCTCGCTGTAACTCGACATTCAAGATGGAGAGGTGACAATTTTAGGCCAACTTAAATTAGGCAGAATTTAGTCACCGGACGGACATACTGCATAGGTGCAGTATCTACACTACATCATGGACTGCACGACCACCACTTCGTTCGTCAGAAAAATTGCATGACCACAGCCAGCAGTCATACAGCTTGCATGAATAATCCTAAGTTGAACGACAGGCTGCACGAACCCAAACAGCCATCAGACTGCTGCAACATCGACACTACCAGAGAGAGAGGTTTCCATGAAGCTGAAGGTAAATCGTAGAAAGTATATATTTCGCTCTGGCTATCATAAGACACTTTTATTCAGCAGAGATACCCTAAATAGTTCAAGGGTCAAAAAACGATCACTACAACCCTCTCATTGCGATGGTCTCACTGCGATGGTACACTCAATTTAAAACAAAAAATCCACCTTCGTATTTTTGAAACAGTGGACAAAGCGGCTGAACATAATCTCCAGTGACCAGCTCTTCTTGCTTGTACAAGCCTGCATTTTTCATCAACGCGGGGAAAAAAAAAGAAAAGAAAAAAGGAGTTTATACAACATACCGAATACACCATCCATTCAGAAGTACTCGTCTTTAGAAAAAATGCGAACAGCAACAAAACTCAGTGTGACGCCATCAATCATTTGGGTGAAGATAGTTTCTAGTGTAGATTATTTTCTTTTATTCTGGCTGACTCCTGACGATTTTATAACCCCCTTCCCTACGATGACACTTTTATCTGATCCTCGAAATCTCCCAAACCATATTCTTTAAGTTTGGGTTACTTTTTAGGAAGCCTGGACAAAAGGACATCAAGGCACTTCTTTTCCTGGTCAGTAACGACCTCACTTTAAAAATCCCCACCCCGTCTTTCATACTCTCGCACCTTTCCATTTCATTCTCGGTTTCCCTCACCTTCTCCTCCCGTCTCACTCCATAAACTTCATGGCAGTTTATAGTCTACTACTACTTGAAAGAAGGTTACCGGTGTATGAATCTAAGGCCCTTGACTCTAAACTATTATCTCTTCTGTAATATTAAGGACAAATTACTAGACTTTTAATAATGTATGTGATTTAGAGAATATTAATTTTATGTTGACAATGGCTCTTACCATTCGACTGCAGCTCCTTCACTTTATGCCCTATCAGACCAATTAGTATCCAATAATGTTATCATTGCTAATTCCAAATCAAAAGGCATACATATTATTACTCCTAATTTACCCAGTTTGTTTTTTTTCTCTCTCTCTAGATTTCATATAAATATAGGGTCGCAGTCTAATTGAAACTGGAATTTTCGTATCATCAATTACTGGGCGATTTATTTTGTACACTAAACCTCAGTACTCTCTTGTATGTTATTGATTCAAACAACGCCTATACTGAAACTATATAAATGCTAGGGTGTTATATGCAAAATAAATCCCTAAAGAATGGGTGCTACGAAACCTCCTACGCCTCCTAGGATAGGGTTTAGAGAAAATAAAACACACTACCTATTCGAAGTGGGTGATGTAGTGGTTGCTGGCGGACAGGTCACTAATAAGGCTGGCACACTGTTAGAATAATTATAACTAGAAACAACTGGAAAGTTTACGCATCCAGCACCTTGGCTGAAAGACAAGCTGCATGAATCCCAGCAAAGTTGATAAACAGGTTCCAATATTCTACCGCAAGGCCACACAAGTTGCATGGCAGCCTTGGTATGCATATAGGTTGCACAACCCCTAGGAGTTGCAGTATACGCTGCATGATCCCTCCGAGTTTTTTTAATGGTTGCATAACTTACCCACAATTTCTGCACTGACTGCATGTCTCACACGAGGACTGTATGATCCCTACCTGTTTTAAAGGACAGGTTGCATGACCCCCTAGGTGATTTTAAAAGACAGGTTGCATGACCGGTACCTGATATGAAACACAAGCTGCATGGCTCCCATCAGAGTTGGCAGGCAGGCTGCATGGTTCCCACCAGAGTTGCTAAATAGGGTGCATGACCCTATTAAAACCGCCACACAGGTTGTACGAATCGTGCACGTGCCAGACAACCAGAATGACCCTTACAAGTGTTGTCAGAGGGGTTCCACGACCCTGCCAGACTGAAGGTTCGGTTTTCATGACCACAAAAGCTGAAGAGGCTGCATGACTTACAGGACTCGTCTGACAAGGTGTATTCTCAGATGGGGAAAAAAGGTTAGGACGACGACGACGACGACAATGATGAGGAAAAAGTTTGACAAGTTTTATGAAAATGGAGATAGGTACGTGGCGTGTGGCAAGTGTGAGTGTTTAAATATGACTGGTGAATGACCATTATCAGATGTCATACTAACAGATTAGTTTTCGCAATGGCCAAGGAAGATACTATGATCATTCCAATAGCTTACAGACTGAAGGTTCACTACAGTTAAATTAACCCCATGAATCCTGGTGGCGTACTTTCCATTTCATTCCTTGTTGCTTCCAGACGATTTTAATCAGCTTTGGAAAAGCCCTCTAGTATTGAAGGAGTTTATGAAGGCTATGTCTAAGAAGAATAAAATATGAGGAGATGAGCAGAATACAGTGTAAAAAATAAGTCCCTGGATTCAACTCGTTCATTTGTTAGAGAATTTTTTTTTCTTTTTGCAACTTATTTTCCTGAGCTCACTGGCAATATATCACAGTACTATAGCTCTGCATCTTTTCCAAAGCACATATCCGTGACTAGCACCGTCTTCTGGTATTAATGTCTTGTTACAATTCACAGATAAGAGAGACGGAAGCTTACAATTTAAGATCCAGTTAAAGGGGACAAAGGAATAAAAACACTAAGATTAGCAGAACAAGCACAACGGCTATATACTCATAACAAGATACACTGATACGAGAACAGAGCCTTCTTGTTTCCATCAACGGTATGCTGTCTTCTAACCCTCTTATGCTCGCGTCTTCTCTCGTATTTTATTCCAGCTGACGACAGACGATTTTATAAAGCTGAGAATGAGTTATAAGAGCCAGAGTATAAGTTAATCCTGTCACCATTAACCCTTTCAAGGCCGGAACAACTACTATGTTATTCCAGCTAACGCCGAATAATTAAATTCACCTGAAGGCGAATCACAGACACCTGAGTGTTTTAATACTGTTACCAACTCAGGTACAACATTTCAGCAGAGGCCACACGCTTTAATTCAGCTGGGAGTGAGACCATGGAGCCTGAGGAAATTAAGCTGGAAATGACGCTGCTTTTAATGGCGACCTGGGCTGTAGGCTCTCACTCTTTACTCCTCTCCTCTAGTACACGTATCTATGTACACTCGTATCAGCGACACTTCAGACATCACATAACACCGGCACAATAAGCACACTGTAATCCTGTTACAAATGAATACCGGCAAACAAGCCCGTGCTGTTGCCTGCTGCAGAACAAATCATGCTACTGGATAGTCAGCAAAAGTGCGGGACTACTCTAGTATTCGAACACCAGACGAGTTTATTCACCTGTGAGTGTGTTATGGGAGCCTGAGAGTGTTAATACCTGCCAGCAAAGTCCATCCTCTTGCTGCTGAACAAAACATACCACTGGATACTGTCGCCAAAAGACCATCCCATGCGACCTCTGTGTTATAAACTTTTTCACGGACGGAACAACTCCTAAATTCAGTTCCAGTTAATCTAAGGCGATTTTATTCACCCGAGATGTGATTCATAGTAACTTGAGTCATTACTGATGCCACTAACCCTCTCATGGCCGGGACGACTCTAGTACTCAAGTCTAACAAACGCCAGACGACTATACTTTGCTGAGTCTCACAGGAGCCTAAAAGTGTTAATTCCTTCAGTTCCACATATATTTTTTTAATTCTTTCGACCACCACACAATTTATTCAGCTGCGGAGGGACGTTTCGAGCTGGAAGAGTTAGCTATAGTCGTCACTGACCGCTTAATTACTAAGGGGATCTCCAAACTTGAATTATATACTCTGGTAAGCCAGGGGAGAAAAAGACATCCTCGTGGAGAAGAGGTTAAAGATGTCTAGTAATACTTACCACTAGAGTAACCTAACTTTACTTGTCAGCTAATACAATGACAACCGCGTATAATATTTTACTATTACCTTTAAAACTAAATTCTTTAACAAAATCTTAACTCCCTGTTGCCCATTATACTTGAGTAGTCTCCTCCTCACTGCTAATAATTTTAATACCGTTAATAGCCTAATAATGCTTGTGTGTAATACGGATGAACTAACTGCTTTCAAATCAGAAAATTTTGTAATAAAACTGAAAATAATATGAAATCCTTATTAGCAAGAAACTAAAAGGCTATGTACTGCTTAAAGTACAAATAAGGAATGAAAGAAGAAAAGTGTGGGAAGCATCAGTGCAGTATGTATGACTTGCATTTGCAAGAAATTCACAAATAAAATTTTATGATGGATTTTAACAGTCTTTTGAGACGCCTGCTGGCCCGACACTTAAAAATGCTGTTTTCCGCGTGAAGCAGAAAAAGAACTAAACGCAGAATAGTGGAAGAAACATTAATGCGGTGTGTGCTACTTGGATTTGCAGGAAATTAATAGCTTTCGCTTCAAGCACACACTACGCTGCAAAATTGTTTAAGCAGATTCAGCGGCAAAAACATTTTCTCACCAGCTGTGAATCCACATATTATATAAACGTCATATTTTTAAAATTATGTACCCGAAGAGGAATTACAAACCCATTTTTTTTTTACATGATTCATAAAATACATGACAGGAAATAAAAGAATTCTGACTTTTCTACCTCGTTGCTGACTGCGTTAGATGAAGTAGAATGCAGTTTAACTATTCCCTATTCTCACAGGCGTTTTGAAATACACGGTCGTAATACTTAACACTTCTAGTTCGAAAAGTCACCATTATGTCAAATAATATCGTCTGGACATTGTTAGAATGGAAAAAAAAAAAAAGATTTGATCGTACCGAAGAAGTTGAAGTCATATCAAAATAATATTACATACTGTTTTTCGTACGTAATTTATATCATCAAAGTGAAATCCATTAGTTGAGAAAAAGTAATAAGAAAAAAAATCACACTTTTGTACTTAACTGCTACCCTTTCAGTAACCCCGTCAGCCCAAGGATGATTTTTTTTTCTTGCTATAACCTCAGTCTTATTCAACTTGAGAGAAGCCCTTGCTGTGATAGGGTTAATGACCACTTTGCCTAATCCCTTCATTTCGAAAAGTCTCTCTCAAGCTGAATGAAATCGTCTGGAGATAGCAAAGGAAGAAAAAAATATAAATTAAATATCAGACAGCATTTATTTCTCGCTTGATCCACACCTTCCGTACTGTTCTCGAAAACATCCCTAGTATAAAATTTGCTGTGTATGTACTTCTCTGATACAACCTCATTAAACCCCTTTACTGCCATGACTTTTCTTTTTCTTGCTTTTGTTTGGGAGATTTTGTTTCGTTGTAGAAAGACTTTTCGATTGGTGGGAATAGATAATGCCTTCACTAACTTCTTCCATACATCTTAAACTGAGTGGCTTTGTCTGCTGGTGACCTGACTGAAAGTAAATAATAATAATAATAATAATAATAATAATAATAATAATAATAATAATAAGCTGCGAGCAAAGGGTGAGCAGTGGCTCCTTGTACCGAAGAGAAACCATATCTCGTGCTTTTGTTCGCAGTGCATTAACAAAAGTTGTAGTGAAATCCATTCTACTGGACGGTTCACAAAAGGAAGGTGCCATTCCGTAAGTACCACAGCCATCGGATAACGAAGAGAAGTTGTACGGCCAGAGCCTGGATTATCTTGGAAGTTTCAAGATACTACCAGCACACCACACAAGTTGCATGACCCCATCAGATATACTGTAGGTTACGATACCCTAAGAAACTGTCACGGGTTACTTAAACTGTGGGAATAATGAACAGCTTTCAGGATTCCTTGGAACAGTTTCATGACCAGCAACGAAAATTAATCTCATTGTCACTGCTGGTAAAGCATCATCTGTAATAGATGTTAAGCAGACATTGAGTCTTTAAACTGATATTAGGCAGATGGCAGTCTATGCCAATTAAAAATTATACGTAGAAATCAAAGAGTGAGGGAGTATGGGAAGGTATGGGTGTTAGTCGTGGCTGTCTGTATTTTGAAATTAGAATGGACTAATCAAAGGCAGAATTAATATTTCAGTAAATGCTTCTACCCACTGTAGAGGCCACTTGTACCATACAATCCCACTTCTACCACTCAGTGGTCACTGGGCCATGTAGCAAAATTCATCAGTAAGAAGTGGCTACGAAGAGGTTTTCAAGACGACATATCTTTCTTTTCCAAGATGCATCATTATAAAGTTCGAGTTAACAGCTCATGTTGCCTGTAAGTAAATGTCCATGATCTCTGTCAGTACCTGTCTACGTTATCCGTAGGTAAATGGCCATTATGTTTTTTTTTTTTTTTTTACCCTCCACCTGACAGTGTCAGAGGAGGGTGTTGTTATCACTGGAATCAACAGGTGTCCATCCACACAGATGGGCAGCACTGCGGCAAGGTGGATGGCCGGCCATTGAAATTTCGTTTCCGGGCCAGAACTCAGAAAGTATTCACTTTATTGACATGAAGTTTCATATAATTATATGACTTATAGTGAACTTGTGCCTTTTGATAGGAAGAATGCTGTGTCTTAAGCATTTTTATTTTTATGAAAAAGTGAGAAAAAAAATAATGCGACCTGTGCAGGGCATCTGAAAGGCCCCTGTTATGTGTCCTCATGGCGTTTTCCCTACGCCCACCTTCAAAAGAAAAGATTGAGAGTGGAGGTGAGGGCCGTTATACTCTGGGTTAGATGTACAGGAAGGTGAGGGATGTGCTTGGTCAGGAGGAGGGTTGCAACAGCGTAGCGGTCTCTTTTTTTTTTTTTTTTTTTTTTTTTTTTATTAACTGCCCACTATGTCCGTAAGAATTTGTCAATGATATCAAAGTTAAAAAATAAACATATGAATCCATGCTTTTAGTTTGCTATTCACCAAAATCCCGACAGGTTGTACTTGTGCTGTGAGCAAGGTTGAAAAACCTCTTCAACCTGCCAGACAGGCTGCATGACCTTCAAAGTTGTAATACAGGTTGCATGACCCCAACAGAAATGTCTCACAGGTTGCATGACCACCATGGCTGCAAAAGAGGCTGGATGACCTTCACTACGGTGGCAAGATACCAGTTGCCAAACAGGCTGCATGATCACCAAGTATCTTCAATTAATTTGCATTATCACAGGAGCTGCCAGGCGGGGTTGCATGACCTCATCGTAAGTATCTCACAGGTTATGTGGCCGGCACAACTGCTATACATATTGCACGACCCCTAATTACAAAAACAAGGTATAAAGTATGGCCTCACGTGTTCTAAGACAGACTGTATGATTAATACATTCACTCACTTTACATTAAAGCAGGAAGTTGCCAGACAGGCCGCATAATAACAGAAATAAAGTATATGGTGCACAACAACTACAGCTCCATGGCGAGTACTGTATACAAATACTCTCATTAATGGCCGGCGGTTAGCAGTGTTAGCTGAAGTTAACTTCTTCATCCAGAGGAAGCAATTTGTATTTCATGTGTTCTGCTACCAGACTATTTTATTCAGCCTCAGAGCACCTTAGTGATGAAGGGGTTAAGGAAGGTTGTATCTAACTCCTCCAGGTAGAAATGATTCTCCTAAAACGAATGTCCTAAGTTACAAAAAGTTGTCTAGAAAAAAACAGGAGTAAATAAAAGGGATCTTCGGATTCAAGGGGTTAAACTGGCAGAATGACACACCAACAACTGAAAAATGAACTGAAAAATCATCACTGCATTTGTACGGCACGAAATACAACCACGTCGGCGACATGCTTAGTTCATGACGCTGTGATATTAATGTTTATTGTCGTGAAATACCACAAGAAACTGTTATATTTAGCAATTTATTATCGTTAAATGAACTAGAAATTGTGATATTAGAAGTTTATTATTGTGAACTGCATTAAGTAGCTGTCATATTTAGCTGCTTATTCTCGGGAAACCAACCAAGATGCTATGGTACCAAGTAGTTTATTCCCATGAACTGTACTATTAAAATTTGATGTATAATCTCTCTCTATGGCGCGTTGTCTCTCGTATATCTGCAAGTTACAGTATGTCGATATTGCTAAGGCACAGGTAACGCACTATAGACTAACAGGGTGTCATACGAAAAAAAAAACACTAAGTAAAAGGTGCTAGAAAGACTCCTAAGCTGACGAGAATAAGGGCATATATCTCTGCTCTACCTAGAACGGCGCGTCCACCATTTTGTTGTCTCTGCGGATCAGGCTGGCAGCAACGCCCCGACCACGTGTTTAATCTATGCAATTTTTATATGGAGGAGTCACCGTGAGGAAATGTAAATAAAATGATATGAAACTTACTTTTCACTCTGATTAAATATGCAGCAATATTAAAAAAAATATTTTCACTCCCGTCCACGGTGCACCACCCCAAAGCTACAATTTTACCTTTGTTACTCCTGAGGTAAAGAAAAGTCATGGAATTAACATGGAATTAATGCACAGACGGAAACACATACAAAAAAATTGAAAGAAAGAAAACCTAATAAGTTGTGTATAAGGCTGCTTGTACATAGCCTGACTGCATTCACACAGCTACCAAACCCTACACAGATTAGACTGAATAGTAAGGACAAATCACGAAAAATAAAACGATCTATGATAAGTCAACTGTTAGAAGGACTTGCTTATCGGTTACGGTCTTCCACGGCTACGGCCCTCTGGACTCAGCATACTGCATAACGTTAAGGTGAGCTGTCAAACAGGGGAGATATTTGTAAAGGATCGTAGCCAACTTACAGGATAAACAAGTCACCATAAAAGTCAAGTATTATGGCAGTTTTGTTTTTGGTATTTCGTCATTATAATAATCAAAGTAACTTAACAGTGAAAAGTTTGGTAGCTGTAAGTGAAGACCAACGTATAAATGGAATTATAAACATTTTAAGCTTACGAGAATTCATAGGTACGGGCCGAGTGTCAACACTTTTGCAGTAAAGTCAGGTTGCATAACTAAAAGAAGCTGTCATACAAGTTGCATGATTTCACCAGAAAGACTGCACTGGTTATGACCACCAGTAGTCAGACAGGTTGCATGGCGTTTACCAGAATTGCCAAACAGGTTGCATGACCTTCGCCAGAATTGCCAGAGAGGTTGCATGAGTCCATGAGAAAGCCAGCACAGGTTGCAGAACCACCTCGGTAGTCAGACAAGCTGCATGACCTTCACAAGAATGGCCAGACAGGTTGCTTGACCACTAGCGTTATTAAATATGCTGCATGACCACCAGGGGTGTTCGACGGGATGCATGACCACCTTAAGTCGTCAAACAGGTTGTACTTTCCTATCGAAGACGCCACACAAGCTTTCTGATTATGTTGACCAGGCACACGCTTAGTATATCTTCTCAATCTCTTCTCTACGGTGACGTACTTTAGGTTATTTTTTGACGATTTTAGTCAGCTTTTAGGAAGGATCTGTGATGGTGAAGGGGTTGGTGAAGTCTGTATCTAATGCCTATATTAAAAAAAAAAAACTCATAATTAATATCGTCGAGAAAAAGTATGCATAGGATACAAAAGAGTCCACGTCTTAAAGAAGCTAAGGTTGTTTCACAGATTTCATGAACCTGCAGACTTTTCCGACCTGACACCTCTCTCACTAGACCACTGGGGTGTAAGAGAATATTTACACTCACGCTTCTGTGTTCATTCTCAGGTGAATAAAACCGTCTTTCGCTGGCTGGAACAAAATATCAGAACTGCCTCGTCCATGAGTTAACAGGACTAGTATTAACTCTCTCAGGCTGCTCTAACGCACTCCCAGCTGAACAAGATCGTTTGGCGTGAGCTGGACAAAAATTCGAAAGTTATTCCCCACCATGAAGAAATTAAATTGTGAAAACCAAAGACAACGCTACGGACAAAGTGCTAGAACAACTCTTGGCCACATCAGTCCAGTGACGCATTTTCGCATTTTACTCTCGCTGCTTACAGACGACTTCATGCAGCACCTTATCAGTAAAGAGGTTAATGAAAACTATCAAACTCCTGAAGTGAATGAAACTACCTTGAGATAACAGGAACAGAAAAAAAAAATGTCATCGGACTGAAGTGCACCTTTACAACCAAGAGGGTTAAAGAAAACGGCTCAAGATAAATGCCTATCGACTGCACGTGAGTCATTAGGGTAGAGAATCGAGTTATGCCAGGACTCAATTTCTCTCCAGAGCAAGACCCGCCACAGTCAGTGTCATATCGTAGCTAATCCCTAATTTTACTGCTGGGTGGCCTGGGACAAGGGGGAAGGGGGAAACAAACTGCGTCCAACAGTCTGACCGATCCGGAAACTAAACAGGTGAGCGGGATATGACATCTCGTTTCAAAGCTAAGTTTTAAATTGGGGCAAAAAAAAAAAAAACATTCTGCCCACTTGCAATTCATGAAATACGACTTATCAAAAGATCAAGGCAAATTCCAGCCCTTAAACTGTTTTGCTTTCCCGCTGCTGAACAAAATCGTCTGTTGTTTTCTGAATGACAAACATATGTTCTTCCATGACAGATAAGTTGGTTACAAGACATCATTAACCCACTGAATGTTTGGATATCTCTCAGATGAGCATAGGGATTTTGTGTCAGCGTGAATGAAATACTTGAAACGTTTCCTCAGTCAAATAAAATGAATGATGTTAGCCTACATAAAAAAAAAAATCAATATATCACCACTAAAACTGTAAGAAAAAGATCTAGCATTAGCCAAAGCAATAAAACTAAGATTTCCTCGAGCTAAGTAATCTTTAGGGTGAGATGCTGACAGATCTAAAAACACAAACGCATTAAATCTTATATATAATTCATGGGGTACAGTTTGATTAATACTATCCCCTTCACTACGTATGTATTTTATTTTGTTTTAACTACTTGTGGCGATATTCAGTCAACATGCCAAAAAACTGTATTATTGTAAATGAAGGCTACATGTAATTCCTTCAAATGTCCGTCTCTCCTAAGTTGAATGAAATCGTACGTTAGTATTATTAAAAAAAATGTAAGACATCAACGGACTGAAGGAGTTATTATCTAGAAAGCAAGTCGTTGCACTGTTTATACTAACTATTACAGATCGGGTCATGGTTTGCCTATTACAGAAATACCGAGACAGTCACGTAGTCTGTCTGACGTCTCTTGTCGATATACAATTAAATTACTAGCTGATAACTGTCATTCATAATGCATGACAAGTATGTTCAAAATGCTACATATGGAACATTTGCAGTGCGTCCATGAAACAAGTCAGACAGCTCATGGGAGTCATGCAGCCGTTCCAGCAATATCAGTTGGTCATGCAACACAACAACTAATGTTTATGTAGCTTGTGCGACATATTTGACAAGGTCATCCAGCCTGTCTGACAACATCAGGTGGCCATGCAAACTATGTAACAACTTCAGGTGGTCATGCAACCTGTCTGGCAGCTTTAGGTAGTCATGCAACTTTTCTGAGAACTACAGGTTGTCTTGATGTCTGACGGCATCAAGTGGTCATGCAACCTGTCTGACGGCGTCAAGTGGTCATGCAACCTGTCTGATGGCTTCAGGCGGTCATGCAACCTATTTGAGAACGGCACGTTGTTATGCAACTTGTCTGGCAATACAGGTATTATGCTAACTGCAAGGCAATACTGATAGCTGTGCCGATCCCTGACACATACCTGCACTGGAATCATGCACCCTGCTACAAATTATGTTCATGTTACGTAATCATTTTCTAAAAATTACACTGGGAGAGGGTCATGCCACTTGTTTAACAGAGGTGGCTTCCATACAGCCTGGATGACACATGTGATGGCACTGTGAAACATGTCACCCAACTTCTGGTTATGTAAACTGTCCGGAAACTTCAGTAAAGCTGAAGCAACTTTCTGGCAATTGTGATCATGCGGCCTCTGTGATATTTGTGACTGGATCATGTACCGTGTGGTGACATCTCCTAGCGGTCATGTAGTCTGTAAGGCATTACTCGACAGGTTATGCCACGTGTTTGATAATTTCAATGGGAGTCATTCAGCTGTCCCAGCCCAGGTGTTCTTCATGTTACCTGTCCGAATGGGATGGCTTAGGAGGCCAGCAAGATCAAAGCATGTCGTTTGCTTTGCACTCTCAGACTCCTGTGACTTATTCAGCTGAATGTAATTATATGGCGAGACCTGTAACAGAATATTAGAATTGTTCCAACCATCAGAGGGTTAACGGTGAAACTACAAACACTGACATTCCCTGGCTCCTCTACTCACTCTCAGCTTAAAACGAAAAAAAAAAAAAAAATGGCGTCAGGTAAATTGAATGCTATAGCTGTCACGACCAAGAGAGGATTAACAGGCAAACAAGAGCAACATCTATTTTACGGCGGAGCACTGAAGACAAGAACCAATGATTTGTTCAGTTTTAATTCATAGTTCATCTGATTATTATTATTATTATTATTATTGCTATTATTATTATTATTATTATTATTATATTACTGGCTTTGCATATAACACGTTAATAGTCACCTGCATGTCATTAAAGGAAACTAAGTACACGTTAGAATGATGTCAATAAAGTACAAGACAAAGTTTACGAACAATACGCAAAATAAATAGGGACGAGTTGCTAAAAAGAGGAAAAAGACTCCAAAGCCGATGCGAATACGGGTTAAAGCGAAATCTTACGTTTTTGCAGAGTCTTATTTATCAAGGAGGCTAAATATACTCCGTTCACTTTAACTAGGCGCAAAACTGCCTTCTCACCATTTTCAGTGCCGAGCTGTAACAAGACATTAACAGTAGAATATGGGGCTAGTCACAAAGAAGTGCTATGAGAAGTATGCATGGCCGCAGTACCTTCTCACTCTACCACTGAGCTACGGGAAATTCGTTGCCAAATGATGAAAATCTGTCTAAGAATTTATTTAGCGAAGAGGAACCATACACTCTTCAAGCGTTCAAAATTTCCTTCTGATGGCCCATTATTTGTTTACTTAGCTCCCTCCAGCTTTTTTTTTTTTTTTTTTTTCAACTCGGGATAGACTTTTCAAACTGCAGGGGTTATATAAGGCCATCATTAAATTCTTCTTTACTTGGTATTTTCCTCAGCTGAATAAAATTGTCTGGAGGCAGTAAAAGTAAAATAAAAAAGCATACTTGGATGGACTATAAGGATAAAAAAAAAAAATGAACCCCATAACCCTTTCACACAGTATGTATTAACTTTGGTACTTTATTCT
>JAGKTI010003835.1:34131-54308 GCA_018397915.1 Birgus latro
ACCGTGTAGGTTGGACAGTAGAGGAAATGTAAATAGTCGAATAAAATATAAACAGCAAGGAAATCTACTGAACAAACGGTTCATTTTAGGAAGGATGTTGAAATGATCTGGATATCGAAAAAATAAAATATGGAAGGTTACGAAAGGGGAATGTATATATGTGAAGGACATGTAAGAAGAAATGTCAGGAAAATAAGAACAGTGTTGGAGCATCAAGTGAGGGAACAGAAGCGGTGGATTACAAGTGGAAGAAAAAAGTGGACAATACAGGTGAAGCAATACATGTGGAAGAATTTAAAAAAATAAGTGGAGGAATGCAGGAAGGAAAGCTGCGTTGGTTGCAGGATGGAAGTTAGGAGGAGTTGTGCTGGAGAAACGTGAAGGTATTTTCATCATGGCAACCCTGGCTGAAGTCTAAGATATGGCGCTTGTAAGTAACCGCTTGAACATGAGGACGTCATTTATACATTATTGGTTAGTACGGGACTATCTTATTCAGTTTAGGAGAGCACCTCAGTTGTGAGAGGGTTAATGAAGGCTATGTGCAACCCCCTACAATTTGAAGTCTCTCCAGGGGTAAACACAATTCTCCGGAAATGGCAAAACGTCGTCGCAGCTCAGTGGCTTAAGATGATGACTTTGCACATTATATACAAAGATAAATATTAACTAATCACAGTTTCAGTCAATATGTATATAAATTCTACAGCTTATATAAATGTACATAATATAATCAGTTTCATTCAGTATGTATGTAAACCTACACTTTATCCAAACCTTTATAGTAAAAAGAAGAATGTCATTTAATATGAATATAAACCTATTAATATAAATCAGGTTCCGTCAATTATAAACCTACATATTATATAAACCTAAATAACATGAATAACAGTTTCAGTTAATTTGTATATAGATCTACATTCGCTGTTGCGAAGTACACAGTCTTGGGGACAACCCAGTGGACCAACAGTGAGCAAGGTGGCCCAAAGGAGCCAGGGTACAGCTGCATTAGGGGGGTAGGGCAGCGCAACACCACCGCTGCAATGATACCACCACCACCACCACCACTAACACTACAGGGTCCCCGCATCCCTCGTCTAACACACCATGCCGCAAAAGGAACCGAACACATCCCTTGAGAATACTGACACAATTACAACCAAAAAATTACAGCCAAAAAAGGAAAAGAGGGAAAAGTCTGGTTTTGCGGTTGATGGTGGTGCGAGGAAAAAAAAAAGAAAAGAGGTTCTAGTTTTGATTTTAAAGTCTGGTTTTGCTTTCGATGGTGGTGCGAGAAAAAAAAAATAAAAAGAGGTTCTAGTTTTGATTTTGAGTGTTTTGTTGATTTTCTGTGACCTGCTGTCAATTAGGTGATCACAAGACAGTTGAATACGGATCGTTCCTGAATTGCGAAGAAACATGAATTTTACTATTTTTCATTTATGTTTAATTTTCAAATCACTGAGCAAATATTTAGCGTAGCACTTATTTGCATTTCATTTTTTGATGGGCAACACTTTTTTAAACAGCACATACCCTCAAGCATCAAAATATAATGCACATGACCGTGACTGTTTAATAAGTAACTATTCTATAAGCAGCCATACTATAATGCAGTTTTCTTTTTTAGACTGTGAGGGATATTTAACGCATAGATTCCGACCATTCAGTAAGCAATACATTAACAGAAATGAATAGCTGACTGAGGAATATAAAGGAAAGCGTCAGGCAATTTCCATACATTTTTTTCTTTTGTTCGGTCCATCGACTATCATGCACGCTTCACAACTGTTTTATTTTTTTTTAATCTTTGTTCTATTGACCATCTTGCCATTTTCTTATTTTTTGACAGTTTTCTTAGTTTCATCGCATATCATACAGTCCGTCTTAGCTTTTTGTGTTCCAACTGATATGCTATTTTCGTTCTATTTAGTTTTCCATATTTCCATCGAGGATCTTGTAATTATTTAATGATTTTTTTTTATTTATATTGAAAATACTTTTGGCACTCTCATGCTGCCGTTATCGTTATTCGAGTTTTCTTGCTTTTCTTCTTCTTTAATCGTGGAAGGTACTTTTACCCTTCAGAAATAACCAATCCGACCAAACTTGGATACAATGACCAGCCTATGACCTAGTTGTGTCCATAAGGTTTTGGTTGCTAGTCAACTACTCGTTTAAAGTTTGAAACTCTTGTTGTTCTACAGTTTCGACTAGTATTTTGCACTTTTCCTTCTGTTCAGTTTTCCTTTTAGATTTACCAAATATTATGTAGTTCTCTGTTTATTTTCATTAATTCCATTGAGTATAATGTAATTTCCAAAATATATACTCATCCTATCTTCAATTTAATCTTGTATTATAAAGTTTCCAGACAATACACATTATCTTTAAATGCATCGAATATCATGCAATTTTCATGACACTTCACAAATTCATTAGCTTCACCAAGTACCAACCAATATCCATTCTACACAATCTTTCTCCAATTTCATCAACAAATCTCGCAGTTTTCATTCTCTTCATCTTTTCCTAAGTTCACCGAGTATCATGCATTTCTCATTCCGTTACACTCACTTTTTCATGCAACATTTATCTAACTTTCACGCAGCCTTCAATAGTCAAACGGTGATACGATAAGATAACTGTTTTCTAAAATAAATCAGCCTAAAAAAAAAAAAAACGTTGAAACATATACTGTATACAGTATATACAGTATAAACGTCTGCCTCTGGGGGGGAAAAAATGGATATTAGGCTGTTAACTCTCACATGATCGAAACAACTCTAGTCCTTTAATACAGCTGACTCCAGACGATTTTATGAAACTGAATGAGTCATAGAAGCCTGAGTGGTAAACAAAGTCTGAAACATTTCTTCATTGCGTATCAGGAAAAATTAATAATGAAGATTTTTTTTTTCGGGGGAGAGGGGGCTTTATTTTTACTATTCATACGATATTACTAAGCTGAGGAGAAAAATGTTCAGACTGGAGGGATTAGACACAGCCTCTAGTACCCCGTCACTTAAGACGATATCCCCAAGCTGAATACAATCGTCTGGAGAAAGCATGAGTGAATTCTAAAAAGACGTTCTCGTAGTGAATGGGTTCACTCTTTCAGTCAATGCCAGTCACCATCACTGGACGATTTTATTTTTCAGTTTATGTATTGATGTATTTATATATTTTAGTGAATACTATGGAAGGCGTTGTAGAAGGCTGCTAACCTCTCCAGTTCGAACAAGTTTCTCCTGAATTAAATAACATCATCTGAAAAAAAGCACCATTAAAACAAAAATGACGTACTCGCAGTGAAATGGTTACTTGCCGTGTTTTGGTACGCAAGTGGGTCTCATGACTGGTGGAGCTCCATGTATTTTCCTTCAGAGTCAGAAATAGCCAGACGAACCGGAGCATCGTATTTCCAGATCACCCCTCGGCTCACCTCATCTCACCTCACCTCACCTCGTTTCCTTCTCGGTATCCCAGAAATCGTAGGTATATTTCTGGGATATCCAATACTGAGAGGTCTGTATCAATGTCTATTTTATTCCTGAACTTTGATCTCTGTCTGACCTCTTAACCCATGCCTAAATCCGACACCACCGCTCGCTATCTATGAACGATGACTTTTACTATATTTTTGTTAGCATTCTACCTATCCATCTCTCTGTCTATGTGTGTATCTGTCTGTCTATGGATCCATCTATCTATCTATTCATTTCAAGATTACCCCACCACTTCGCCCTTGCCATCCAAGAAAATGTGGATATTTTTCACCAGCAACCTATTTCNAGAGTATAGTAAATTCCCCACCATGAAAGGTCTCCACTAAGCTGAATGAAATCGTATGGTGGTGAAAATATTTGCGACTTAGATACAATGACGTTAATTTTATGTCACGTTCTTGCTATCCATGCCATTTTATTCAACCCCTAGCAATGGAAAAGATTTAAAAAAAAGTAAATGTTAACTGAATAAAATCGTCTGGAGTTTAGAATGTATAATAAAACAGACAGACAGACAGACAGACACAGGCAGACAGACTGACTAACTGACACACACACACACACACACACACACACACACACAAAACCCATGAAAAGGTTAATGTTAATGAGGACACTAATAAAACTTTCAGGCGCCCGCGATTCACGCTGAGTTGAATTAAATTGTCTGGTGTAAAGTGGAATAAAGCACTAGAGTTGTCCCGGCCATGGAAGAGTCAAAAGGCTAAATGGAAACAATATCAGGGTACAGGAGAGGCATGGTTGCTCTCTCTCTCTCTCTCTCTCTCTCTCTCTCTCTCTCTCTCTCTCTCAACATAGGAGTACGTCGATTTTATTTTCATTTACTCATTTATTTAAGTATTTATTTATTTATTAAAGTTTTGGAGGTACAACTCATTTTCCCTGCGTACACAAATAATAGTCTGCCTACATTGCTGCTTTGCCTTTCTCTTGTTTCAATAAAGTTTATGAAGATGAGGATAAGAATGATGAAGATAAAACATGAATTTGACGATAATATTTCCTTATACGTATTATCTTTAATGTGTGTCATTATGAAGGTTAAACCATTTTTACTTTGCATAGTTTTCATGAAGGGATCTGAATTCTCGAAAAGACATCTATTTGTAGCATGGAATTAGAGCCTTATTTTTATTTAATTATTTTTTGCGGGCGATGCATGTGGACACCAATTTTATTTACCGTTTGCTTTTCATTCATTTTTGCCGACGCTCCTCGTCAGTAACTGTGCATGCTGTGTGCGTGATTATTATTGTCAGCAGCGTGAAATTTTTCCCATATCCACGCCCGCTCTCTTTAAAGCCAAATTCAGCGCATTCGGAATAAACCATTACAGGGAAAAAAAAGTATTTAAAAAAAAGTTAAAATTCCTCTTTCATGCCGGTCTACCGCCTGACGTTTATTCCTTTGAGTCCTAACCGGGCGTTTTTTAGGACCACAGACAGCATCAATACAGGCAAGGGCGTACCGGCTACCCCATGACAAAAATCCATGCGGTTTCTTAACATTTTCCACATGAAGTATGGACGAACATTGGTAAATCAGTGTGCTGGGTGGATGGGTGGAGGGAGTGGGTAGATGGATGGATGGAGGGGGTGGGTGGAGGGGTGGAGGGGCTGGGTGGATGGTTGGAAGGAGAGGCTGGGTGGATGGTTGGAAGGAGTGGATGGGTGGAAGGGATGGGTGGATGAGATTGGAGAGTGGTTGATCAGTGGTGGTTAAATAAACTATCACAGTGCCTGGTAGGTAAGACTAATTGGAAACATTACCCCTCCGGCCACACCGCCTGCAAGACATACATAGATAGGTGGATCTCTGGGTTTTCTCTCGTATCTCGTTTATCTCTCTCTCTCTCTCTCTCTCTCTCTCTCTCTCTCTCTCTCTCTCTCTCTCTCTCTATCAGATTGGTTACTTGAGGTTGTCGAAATAGTGAATGTCTCTCCCTCCTTCTCACTCTCTCTCTCTGATCCCACGCTCGACTTGGGAAACGGGGACAATAACAGAATAAAATTAATGGAGTTAGCTTTGACTACAGAAAAGACAGAAAAGAAGGATGCCACCAGCGCCGGCTGCGGTGGATTTCAAAGACCGACATAATCAAACTCATTTGCGAAAGAAGCAGGTGGCGCGACAGAATTTTGGCAACGATAATACTTATAAAATCTGCTAAAGACAACAACAATAATATTATTAATAATAATGATAATAATAATAATAATAATAAAAAGTTCCCTAATTCAGTAAGTGTATTAAATGGAGGTGTGTACCGTGTGTTGTAAGCAGCAGGGGAGGACAGGGCAAGGAAGCAAAGGAACATATCTAATAGGGAGCAGAGGTGAAGAGTCAAGGTCTCTGTGGCCACCCTTTTTCTCTCTCTCCTCTGTGTGTACAATGTGTTACTACTGCACAAAATCCCCCTCCCTCCCCTCACCTCACAGTGTACAGAATAGAAACCACACACACACACACACACACACACACACACACACACATACACACACACACACACCACACACACACACNTTTCCAAGTGCCAAATAACACAGCCCCATTACAGCACTTCGGCACGACAATCAAATAACGGCGGGGAAACATGCGATTACCGTGACACGAAGACATGCATTAATCGCGTAATCTTGTCAAACAAAAATGTGCGCTTTTTATGCGGGAGGATTCTCATTGGGCGACGTCCACTTGTGTCTGTCATGTTGTGTGGCACCAGGAGGGATAAAATACATCACCATATCCCCACCGTCACCTCTCTCTCTCTCTCTCTCTCTCTCTCATATGTACTCCCCTTCCCTCTACCTTGCTCTCGCCATATATACACACACAGCATAATACACGCTTTCCTTCCAGCAGTCTCTTTCACATATCTTCGTCTCAATCATAAATATGATTCACTACCTCGGTTCTCCTGTCCCCTCACAAACATCTTTTATGAATATATTTTATTTCTAAATTCCCTTTTTCTGGATTCCTTCACTTTTGTCCGTGTGCGGTGATATTTTTTTCTTCATTCGCTTTCCCATTTCCCTTCACTTTCACTCTATCGTAGTAATCTTCTCTCTGCTGTTACGCTGCCAGGTAACCAATCATCAATTAGTCAATCAAGGTACACTTCCCTGTCACCCATCTGTCGCTCTCCTCTTTGTCTTCCTGGCATGTCTTCCTCTACCTATCAACCTTATAAAATAGACTGTCACTAATGCTACACTATCTTCACACTTACTCCCTTTCCAAGTGATTTTCCTGTTGGTAAATAATCATTATTTAATCAATCATGTTATATTCCGTTATCCGTCCCCCCCCTTCTCTCCCTCTCTCTCTCTCTCTTGCATTTCCCACCCTCCTTCCCACCTAACAATTACTTTATCCAAACGTACAGTATCGTTTATACTATTTTCCACACTTCTCTTGAAATTCACCCTCATTCAAAGTGCTGTCCCCAGTCTCCTGTAACCCTCTCTTTCGCATATCCTATCTATCCCTCGCCCTTTAGCAACAGTTAGTAATTCTTCAACTGTTTTCTATAAATGTATATTTTTTTCGCCTTTTTCCCTCCCACTCACCCATTTCCACAGTCATGTCAAACAGTCGCCTGTCTGTCTTCGTCGTAGATATTTTCCCTTCCCTCTACAGAACCTTAGTCACTTTTTATCAACAATCAGTTATTTCCAAAAACATTTCCTAATAGTGTATTCTTCCTCACAATCTCCCATTTTCGCACAGATTCACCCATAGCCTTTCCCTGTCTTCCCCACATATGTTTTTTCCCACTCTCCACAGAATCTTATAGTCACCTTTTACAAAGCTACGTCATTTTTCTCTATACGGCATCATCATTTTTCGACATTTCTCCCCACATTCACCCTCTCACGATGTCATGTCCTCAGTCACCTGTCTGTCTTCGTCACAGGTATTTCCCCCTCCCTTCACACACCCTTACTGTCACCTTTTATCAACAAACTATTTCATTTTTCCACATGCAAGAAATATATATTAAATTTTCTTTTTTCTGTGTATCTCTGTTTCCAAGTAATGTCCCCAGTCCCCCCTCCCTGTCTCCTCCAGAATATACTACATCAATTCGCTGGACTGTACAGTTACCATTATCATTTCTCAAAGCACAGTATCATTTTTTTTTTTTTAATCTTTACATCCAATCGTTTCCGAAGTAATTTCTCCAGTCATCCGCCTCCCTTCGTCGCTGATATATTTCCCAACGCCCGAAGTACCTTATAGTCACAATCTGTCCCCAAACTATTTCAGTTTTCAACAACAGAACATGACTTTTTTCTTTTCTTTCCTTTGTTTTTAACATTTCTCATGGCATTCACTCTCTTTCGGTCATGTTCCCAGTCACCTGTCTGTTTCCGTCGCTGATATTTCCCCCTCCATTCCCAAAACCTTACAGTCACCTACTTAAAAAAAAAAAAAAAAATCTAAATAATTTGTCAACAAACAGTATACAGTTTCTTTTCTCACATTTCTCGTAGCATTCACTCTCCTCCGGTCTTGTCCTCAATCACCTGTCTGTCTTCGTCGCTGGTATTTTCCCCTACCCTCCAAAGAACCTTAGAGTAACTTTTTATCAACGAACTAAACAATTTTCCAACAAACAGTCGAAGAATTTATATCATATCCCCTAACACTCACTCCCCATTTAAAGCGTTATCCCCAGCCACCTTCACCTGTTTCGCATGCATCAATATCTCTACGCTGAACCTCACAGGTATAAAAGTACTTGCATATCTTTTCTCGGCATACACCGTGTTTTTTGCTTGCTTTGTTTACAGACCTATATACTTTTTGACGTAACATCCTGTGAGAGCTGGACGCGACAAGAGAACCTCCAAGCATTTTTATCCCTACTCAGTAACAACCCCTCTTGCGACGATACATCACTCACTCCTACATACTCTCATACCTCGTCTCTTCACCTCGTTCTCGGTCTCCCTCTATCTCCCCCTCACTCACCTAAAATTATTCACTCCTATTAATTTATCATTCTCCATTCTCTCTACATGGCCGAACTAGCACACAGTATTATTTCACTTTGCCTTTCCCACAACATCAGCTTCTGCATCATATTTCTCACATATTCCTTCGTTTGTCCATCTATCCCTCCATGTCACTTCACAGGCACGTCTGATAACTGTGGGTTGTATTCTAGTGAGATTAACTTTTCCAGCATCTCTTCCTTAGCGACTGATTTTGCTCTTTACACCTAATAATTATACAAGACGTAATTTATATCATTTTATTAACGATAAAGTTTTCATCTATAAAATAAAAGGTGATATTAGCTTGCCATATGCAAAAACTGGCTAGCAACGAAGAGGTGCTAGACAGCTGATGAGAATAGGACCCTTGCTTGATGTGCTTTAACTAGTGATTCACGCCCCCAAAGCATCGTCCACACTTCACTACTGTACGTTAAATGTTTTAACTTCTATACTGCCATGCGATGCTTTCCTTACACAAGAGCTTACTTATACAGCCAACAAAAGATTTATCGTTATTTATAAGTTTGATGACACTAGCCTTAGGTACTGTCTCCCCTCATATTACAGTATATCTGGCAATTCTGTGGAAGTACGAACAAGTTATTGTGGCAGTATTACATTTTTGGGAATGGCTTACACTTAAAACTTTGCAGTGTTTGAAGTAGTACATAATACTGTGAGAGTGATATATGAGGGAGATAATATTTCAAAAGTGACACATTCAGAAAACTTAAGTTGGTCATTGAAACAGTACATGATATTCTCAAAGCTCTTCCTCAAGCTCTTCCTCATTTGTGTCAGAATGTAAAGCCAGAATGGAAAACACTGCGAGAGTAGATTATTTTTTTTTTTTCAACGATATCAGACCAAGGTCTGCATTATTAAAATTGGGAGCACGAAGGCATGGATATGTTCCCAGTTTGACGATAATTTCTGAAGTATGTGAAGGATGTGATGTCGTATCCTCCTGTATCGCTGCTGAAAACACTCTTGCAATGTGTGTTGCAGGGTGATTACGTCTAACAAATATAAATGTTCCTTAATTGACCGTCCAATATTAAGGGTATGCTCATACCTTCGGTCAATCAGTTTTAATAATACGCCCGACATACACTGCATCAACACATCAAACCTCTGCTTCGACGGGTGTAACATTATTCATACTATCGCATCTGTATAAATACAAAACATCACCATTGCATTTACCTATAATTACATATGCGTTCAGATTTTTATTTTCAGTGGAAGTGTAATTTTTGTCTGGACTTAAATTGTTTGGCCAAAACTTGATGTAAACATGAAATGATATAGGAATTTATAACGAGGTCAGTAACTATTTTTCTGTCTATCCAGTGCTGAGGCAACTAGTCAGGACGTCTTTGGGTTGAAGTGGTTAATATATTTTGTATATTACTAATGGTAAAACTGTTTATATTTAACGGGTATAAATAACACACTGAATATTAAGAAGTAATAGTTTAAACAAATCGTTAGCAAAGGGGTGCTACGAAGTCCCCTAAGTCAACAGTGTGACAGAACCCTTAAATGTTTATTATGTTTATTCTGTTACTACGTGGGTACATCCTTGTGAACGCCTGCATATCAATTCTTTGAGTATGATTATGCCTTATCTAACTTATTCTTGCTACCACCAGGCATATGCTATTCAGAGAGAGACGTTGGTAGTAAAGCCACCAGAAACCCAGTTTATGAATCCTTTTTTTATGCGAAATCTGTTCTCATCTGAATTAAATTTAGTGGCGGGCTTAAAAAAGCCTAAATCCAACCTTGTCTGTTACAAATGTCTCCGCTGAGCTGAGCACAAACTTTTGGTGCAACAATAATACAATATAAAAGACGGCATCGGTCTTTCATACTGACACACGATTTTATTAAATATACAGATTCCAGAATTCCTCAGTCCTTCAGTTGGTTCTAAGTAATAACGGCAAAAAGAAAAAATACTAATAGTAATTCCAGTTTTCCCCATCAAAGGCTGCCTGCATATTAATACATTCGAGTATTCATGAAGCACACGCACATGCCAACATATATAAATACACACGTTACATCATTCTTGAGCCTTTGAGCTGGTCCTCCGTAATAATTGCACAAAAATATAATTCCACAGGTTTTTCCATTAAAGACTCGACAGTGCTTTTAGTCCACCGCCGCAGATAACCATATTCATTCCATATGTACGAATATTGAACAGTCCAAATTCTGTGTGAGTTTTGGCATAAGCTGCGGGAGGTTTTGCGGTATAACTTGGTATTTGTGGCAGCTTTGAGGATAGCGCTGGTTTTTGTGGTGCGGGACACGGGTCGAGAACTTACGCTAGATCAGCATAAACCAAACATCCACATCGCCATGAAATTCAGTTGGTGGGCTGGGGCGTGCATGGAACAGGAGTAGCTTGCATCAACTGTACTCTCTGTTCGTATGATGCTGCCTGTACTCTGTGCACAAGAGTAGCTTGCATCAATTGCAGTTCTGCTGTATGATATTATAGGAGTTGCATGTACTCTTTCTGCCACTGTAATTTGCATTCCTATGATAGCACAGGAGTAGCTTGCATCAACAGTACTCTCCTTTCCCATGATGGCACAGAGGTGGTTGGATGTATTTTGTCATCGCATGTACTCTCTGGTTACATGTACTCTTCTGTGATACTGCAGGAGTTGGCTGCAGATACTCTCTCTGCTCTTGTCATGTTGCCTGTAACCTGTGTTGTTATGACAAGGGAGGAATAGCTTCCATCCACTGTATTCTCTGTTCCTATGAAGCATGTAGGCTACTCCCTTTTCACGTGTGCTTTCCGCCTACAAGTATACTGTTCTTACATTACAGGAGTTACTCGTATGTGTTCTCTCTGCTATTATGATGCTGCCTATATGTTCCTATGACAATACAGGAGTGGCTTATATGAAATGTAGTCTGTGCTCTTATGATACTGCATTTGTACTTTGCTGCTATGATATTACATGGCAGAAGCAAACTGTGACTGAGAGGTCGGCTGGGAATTGATGTGATACGTAGGGGGAAAGAGAGGCGGGCTGAAAATGTGAGGACAACGGAGGAAGAAAAGTGAGTGAAAAATCTGTGTGTGAATCTGAAGGGCAGAACAAGAGGCAGATCAAAGAAGGCTTGGGATGTGGTCCTACAGAAAGATCTCAGAAGTAGGAAATGATCAATGATGCTGCCAGATACCGTGCAGCAGGGACAGCCGCCGGATAACAAGGCTAACACATGCAAGTATAAATAAAGTCCTTCAAAACAAAATAAAAGGGAAAAGTCTGTGCTCTTACAATATTACAAGTACTCTTTGATCCTACACACATGTACTCTCTGATCCTACAATACCACATGTACTGTCTGCTCTCTCTCTCTCTGCCCCTACAGTATCACATGTACATTATGCCACAACATTATCATTTATAGTCTATGCATCAACGATAATGAAGAAGTAGCCAAGTAGCCTGTATGTACTCCTGTTCGTGTTTACTCTCTGCTCCCATGCCTTCATAATTATACTCTGTCTCTATACTAGTCAATATTGCTGGCATTTACTGTAGTTTATTTTGCCCCTAATATATTGCCTCTGATATTCGCTAAGAGCACTCATTCTTCTACCCACTTAGTACAACGACATCTTATTAAATTTGCTCTTGCAACCAATGATTATGCAAAGAGTAAGACAACTCCCTTCGTATTTCAGGGCTCAGAAACACCGTCAATACTAGACTGTCCTATTACTATATACCTGCTGCCACCAAACGATTATAGTAAGCATAGGATGGTCCTCTCAAAGCGAGGATAATACAAACAGGAATACACTTACAGTAGCGTCAACAGATACAGTTTGTGGAATTCAACTTTGTTCCTAACATAACCCTCTCATTTCTATGACAGTCTGTCTTTTTCATTCTGGCTGAAACCAGACGAATATTATTAAGCTCAGAGAGAGTTGTACGAGCCTGAGAGTGTTAATAGACATTTTTTTTTCTGTTAACATCAGATTTTATTTGACTGAGGGTGAGACATAGGGGTCTAAGACTGCTAAGAATATTCTAAATATTAACATTCATTTGACATAATTCCCGGCCTTTTATACTGATGTTTTTAGCCATTTCACCAAGAGTACGTCATTTATATTTCATTCTTGCTTCAAGCGATTACTTTCAGCATACGAAAACGCTCCTATAGTGATGAGGTTACTGAACGCTTATCTTACCCCTGCGGTTAGGCAAATCTCTTCTAAACTGAATAAAGTCGTCCGAAGGTATTAAGAACAAAACTGCAATACGTCATCCAGGTGAAAAGGATAGCACTGATACTGAGATGACCGAAATGGATGGCAGTCCACAGAAAAATCTTGATGATACACACTGTTGACCTTACCCATCCTTTTATTTATTTATTTATTTGATCGTTTGACCTTGAACTGAAGCCTGGAATTTCTAAGGTTTGAATGGTGAGAAAACGGATGTATAGTTCATTTCATTGGGCACTGTTTTGATGGTCCTTATTTCCCTAACATTTCGGACTGCTCAGTGTCGTGTCCCCCTGAGGATGGGCTCTGAATAGTTCAAAACGACAGACAAATTAGCCGAGATGTAACTACAGATCTTTCACATCATAAAATACGTACTTCAGAAATTTTATACTGATGCTGTTTTGTTGCAGGTACACCATTTTATAAGAAAGATGGATTTAAAGGAAGACACAAAATGTTTCAACCTATAAAATTTGGAACCGCATTCTGTCCAGTACTGCTCAAGACATACTGTAAGGAACGCTAGGCGCTACCGTCCTTACACATAAGTCACCCCTCCTAACACGACATATTATCCTCCCTCATAAATCCTCTTACCATATCTTTTTTCCTAGCTCTCGGCCTACCTCCTCCCCTTCTCTCACTCACCCCTCTGTCTTCACACTCACTCGCTAGTAATCGGCCTCTTATTCTCCATTCGCTCCACACAGTACAGCCACCCCAGTTTCCAGTCATATTCATTCCTCCTCTCTCTCTAATCGTCCTTCTGTTTCGCAAATTCACTCCAATTGCACGTTTATGGTAGGATGTTTTTCCTTCCTTCACTCTCGATTTGGGTCTTTCAAGCACTGTCCAAACTTCACTGCCATCAATCAAGAAAAGAACCAGTATTTTGCCGTGAATCATTCTGTTTTACCCACTCACCCTTATCTTTATAATTTTGATGCCCTCACATCTCCTGTAGCCCTCCTACCTTTTTAAGTTCTTTGTTCACCACGTCTTAAATACTTGAACATCTTCACATTACTGTCTGTATTCTTTACCCTTCAATTGCCATTCCCACTACCCTCCCTGACCCTTTTCACTCTCTCTTAGAACACTTTCTTTTTGTTTCTCCACTCACACCTCAGTTTCTTCTCAAACTCATCTTGTCCCCCTCGACTCACCCTTGCCACTAACTTTGCTTCTCTGCTCACAAACACCTCTCTCTTCTACCGCTCCACTTCCTCATTTCCCTTGCTCCCCAACCACTATCTTGCATAGGATCTTCTTTACGTATGCTGTTTTTCTCATTTCTCGTTATATCAGGATGTTCTATGGATTCCACATAATTTTCTCAAACTATATAATACACATCCACATATACATCGGACACCACCTCCATAACATATCGTCAAACATCGTCAAATCATTCACCTCTTCACTACGATGATGTCTTACTTTATACTTGTCATGTCCACGCGACTTTAGGCTTTTCAGTCCGACGACATATTGGTACTTTACTCTCTACACTCAGATTATTTTATCCAACTTAAGATAGGCCCCCAGTAGGGAAGCAGTAAAATAATGACTTCATCCAACTCCTTCAGTTCGAAAAGCCTCTCCTGACCTGAGTAACATCGCCTGGATCTACTAAGGAAAAAAATACGTCATCGGATTGAAGAAGTAAAGCTTTGAAAGGACGACTCACAGAAGCAACATGTGGTTTCATTAATCCCATCACTACGAGGTGAGCTGAATAAAACGGTTAGGAGTTAGCAGCCAACGAAAATAAATTCTCTGCATATAAAACAACTTACTCCTTTCTATTATTATTTCCCTGTACTTTCAATATATTCATGACTTCTTTCTAAAGGCCCCGTCTGTGCTGCTACTTCTTCTCTACCTTAATCTTTTACTAGACGACATAATGATCTGGAATATAGGTTTCTCATACTTCTCATCACTCCTGGGTAAAACCTCTCTCCTCAGTTGCTAATCCACACACTCGGAATCAATCATCGCCTTCTCTCTATGCATTCACGGACTCTCTTTTCTATCCCCTACGTATGCCTGTAAATTAATCAGTTTGGAAAATAGGTTTATAATTACACTTTACATGAATATCAGTGAAAGCATTCCTATTCTCATTCCCTCTTGGAATTCCCACTCCAAACCTCATTGCTCATTTCTCATAGTCACACTCAACCCAAACATTAAAGTTATCCTGTGTGTCTACCTATAGTATCTAGCTATAATATCTTTCAATCTGCCTTCCCTATCATCGGCTGGAACACTACACACACACCAACAACCACACTTTTATTTTAACTTTTATTTTCATCACAAGAATTTTTGATTTACCACCGTAATAATCGTCCACATTTCTCACTTACGTTTCGTCAACTATTGTGCACATACCTTCCACTGTTTTATCCCTTTCTTTTTCTCCTATATGTTATACACATCTCCTGCCGTCCTCTCATTTCTACACGCACTCCCTCACTCACTCACTCACTCACTCACTCACTCACTCTCTCTCTCTCCTCATTTTTCACTTTTTTTCTGCACAAACACTTGTATACTTTCCTTCCTCTATTTTTACATACTCCTGCACATACACAAACACACACATCCGCTCCATATTCCCATTGCCTTTCACCATTACCTTTCGAATTTGTTTCATTCAGTTCACATACATACAGAATTGCACCCTCAATTACTTTCAAAAATTCAACTCGCTTTCACAACATCATTCATTCGCCAGGCGTCCCGTGTTGCAACCCTAAGCCTCTTCCTTTTCCCTATCTTTTTCGTCGTCCTTGGGTCTGTCTTTGGGTCGTGTTCTCGCCGGAATAGAAGGCTTCGTGTCAACTCTTTCTTTGCGATTTATTCTGCGGTGTACACCTTAATTTTATCTTTTGCATTATCTTTAGCTCTCTAATATTGATACTGTTTTGATCAGTAATATGCAAGAGGATTATTAGTGTGCTAAGTGCTTAATACATCGCTTAGGAATGCGTTACGAAATATCTATGTTCAAGTATTTGGCCCTTGATGAGATGGGGTCTTGTCATTTTATTGCAATTTTACCTTTTATTCATTTCGGGCTGGTGACCCTAACAGAGATGCAGCTAAAAATACACCAAACAGCGCTAGAAACTGTGGGAAGTGAAATAAAGGGAGAAAGGTATATGTGTTGTGCCTATGTCTGAGTCTGCGTCTGCATGTCTTTGTTTACGTCTGTATCTATGCCTGCGAGTGTCTCTGAGTTTGTATCGCTTCTGTGTCTGGTTCTTCGTCTCCGTCCGCATGTATGTCTGTGTCTGTATCTGTTTCTTGTTCTGAGTCTGTGTCACTACGAAGGTGTCAAAAAGCCTCTTCAATCCTAGAGAATAACTGGGCAAGGTGACTGATACTGCCACTACGTCTCCCACATGCACGTGGTACTTACAAGGACAGTGGGTCTAAGAAGGAGAACGTTTTGTATTATTGTTTGTCCTACTTTCTTGTTGGGAATATTAGTGACAGAAAATAAGCATCTTCTTAAAGTTTGACGAATTCATCAAGGGGAGGGGGCGGGGACCGAGACGCGTTATAGTTCAGTTGTAATCTCTTCAGACTGAGGACATCTTTTCACATTATGCTTGATGGTCACCTTTTCTGTGTGTTAGCTTATAATAAACTTTTCGAACAGGAGGGATCTGATATATCCATTAAGCTATTTAGTACTAGAAGTCGCTCCTACGTTGAATGAAGTCATCTGGTTGTAGCCTGATTATAATTAAAAAGACGCATCGTATTGAAGGTGTTAACAGTCTGATAGTTATTTGCTAGTTTTAATCTTCATAAAGAACTGACTGACTCTACTTCAAGCAGCTACACTGTTTTCATCTGATAAGCTCGCAGAACCGTCAAAAAGCGTGGCCCAAATAAAAAATAGATGACTGATTTAAGATAAGACAGGAAAAGGCCAAAATGAAGGACTGGGGCTCTGGTTTAAACGTGCATTCCTAGGACTCCATACTCATTTTATTCTTGTCTTTTCCAGTCCGATTATTAGGCTCATGAAACACTATTAAAACTGGAGAGGTTATATGTAGTTTTCATTAACCCCTTCACTATTAGAGTGATTTATAAAGTTGTATAAAATCAACTGATTGTCGCAAGGATTTAAAAAAACAAAAATCTGATCAGGCTTAAGAAGATTTGTTTACTTTTGCCCTCCTGGCAAACACTGGGAGGGCAAAACACACTCTGCATTTTGGCATTTTCTTATTATAAAGGAATTTTGTTCATACTATTCTGTGTGATTATAAGCGCCGTTTTCTCGATACCTCAGGAGTTTTATTTCCGTAATGCCTCTGCCTCAGCGATTTACTGTACATTGTAAAACCGTTCTAACACAAAAATACGTCCACATCAAAAAGACATAAATAACAGCTTCTATGTCTCACTTTCTCACATATTCATATACCAAATCCATTTTTCTTCTTGGTCTACCACGTCTCCCCCATCCCTAAACTCACTTTCATATACCCTATTCATCAACCAATCTCTATCCATTCTCTATATAGGACCATATCTAAGCACATTCTCATTTACCCTCATATCAATAGACTTCCTTATTCCACATCTTTATCGAATCTCTATGGACTCTACGCAACCCGCACACATTCCTTAACAGTCCCATTTTCACAGCTATGGCTCTCGAAGTTTCACATCTAAAAGGTAACGTAGGAACCGAAACACCCTCTTGTTGTCCTATTGCAACCTCGAAAATTGGTCCTCCGTTTTCTGTCAGGCTGAACAGCATAATCCTACCGAGAGAGACGAATATTAATCCACTCATGATTGGAACTACTATTCTGTACTATTCCAACTTATCCCTGACGCTTGTATTTAGCTGAGTGAGTCAAAAGTACCTGACAGTGTTACTGCTGTTGCCATCAACCCTTTCATGGTCGGGACAGTTCTAGTATTATAACCCACCTAGCGCCTGACGATTGTATTGAGGGAAGGCAGAGTTCTACAAGCTTGAGAGAATTTATGTGGGTACCAAAGCACCTTCATGTAATCCATCTGCAACCTCCATGTTTATCCTTCACATTTGTACGAAGGCCCTCTTAGTATAATATCTAAAGGGGCAGAATAATTTTTAATAATGCACTATTAATATTTACCAGTCTTACAATCAAAATGTATTCTGGGAGTCTTATTTTACTTTACGTCTAAAGAGCAAGCACAGTAATGACAAAAACAGACTAATATTAAATTAAACACATTAGTGTAGCACCCTGCATATGATACTGGCATTCAACTTACCGGCACATGCATTCCACACATCATTCCTGCTTTATAATCCTTGCTAAAATTATCCTGTAACAAATAGTCTTGAAAGAACCAACACGAGCGTGCTGTTTTTTTTGTTTACTTCCTTGTACCATATTAACAAGGATATGCAGGAAAATGTTGCACAAAGGACATTAGTGAAATTATAGGCACGTTCTCCATCAATCTGATACTACATGCTCCTCTCCTGCACAGCATAGTACTTACAGTGAAAAAAGTGAAAGCAGTGACGATGAAAACAATGGCAATGGAAGCAGTGATAGTGAAAGCAGTGATAGTGAAAGCAGTGGTAGTGAAAGCACAGCAGTGAAAGAGCATAGGCAGGTCTACTACTTAAAGCACTATCAGTGAATGCACCGGTACCAAAAGCATAATTAGTGGAAGCAAAGCAATGAAAGCAGTGGCAGTGAAAGCAGTGTAGACGCAGTTCAGTATAAGCAATGCAGTAACAATGAGGGCATTAACATTGAAAACAATAACTGTGAAACCAATATTCATGAAAACACTAATATATAAAATTATAACAGTGAAAGTATTGAAAGTGAATGTAAATAAACCATCAAAGAGGCCACTGATAATCCAAACAGCAATATTGAAAGTAGTATTAGTGAAAGGAGTATTAATGACAGCAAAAATTAGTAACAGCTGTGTTACTGAAAGCAGTATTAGTGACAGCAGTATTAGTAAAAGCAGTATATGTGAAAGCAGAATCAGTGAAAGCATATTTAGTGAAAGCAGTTTTAGTGAAAGCAGTCTTAAAGAAAGCAATATCAGTGAATGCAGAATTTGTGAAAGCAGTATCAGTGAAAAAAATTAACAGTGAAAACAATGCATAAGCAGCTCTGTGTAAGCCCTCAGGCACTAATAATGGCAGTGAAAGCAGTGTATATAAGCAGCTCAGTATAAGCCTCGCAAGCACGCACGCACGCATGCACGCACGCACGCACGCACACACACACACACACACACACACACACACACACACACACACAGACACACACACACACAGACACAGACACACACACACACACACAAAACAGCAGCCACCCCGTCCCCTCCACTCCCCACAACGTCAGGCGGCTCCTCCCCCGAGCAGAAACGGCGATAATATCTAGTAATTAGATTGGTAATGGCTAAAACAAATAATAATAATGACAACAGCCATTACCATCCAATTACTCTTACTTCACCATTATTTGAAAGGGCTATTTCCCCCGGCTGATTATATTTCGCACAGTTATATTTTCGCCACTTCAGTACGAGGATATATATTTGCGTTACAGTCTTGTTGCTCCAGACGATCTCTTCTCTTAAGCCTGGGAATAACCTTAATTTCTTCAGTATCTTGACGTGTTTTTTGGCGTTTATTCATGCCACAGAGACGATTTTTTTTTTTTTTCAGTTTGGGAATGACTTTCTTTACTGAGGGATGAGAAAAAGCTACTTCTCATCTCTGTGATCTGTTACTCATGCTTCCTCCAGACGATTTTCTTCTTCATCTCTGGAGTGGTCTTTCGTATAGAAGGCATATTAACTCTCATGAGCGGGACATTTCTAGCATTCTACTCTGGCTAATACCAGATGATTTAATTCGGCTGAGTATGAGCTTTTGGACACACTTAGTAAATACTGTCACCAATAACCCTCTCAGGCCCGTTACAACTCTAATAGTCTATCCCAGCTAACGCCAGACGATTTTATTAAACTGAGAGTGAGTCGAGACCTTCAGAATATTAACCACGTTTGTACATAACGTTATTCTTGCTACCTCCAGACGATTTTTCTTCAACTTAAGGATGGTCTTTCACAATGAGGTGATTAGAGAAAGCTACATCTAAATCCATCTGTTTGGAAAGCCTCCCTAAGTTGAATATAATTGTCAGAGGACTGCAGGAAGAAAATAATAAATACTGATAGAAGTTATGTATACGTATTATAAAGTGACAGGTTATAAAATGGTTTTTCTGTACGCAAGTTTTTCTTCATTATTATTATTATTATTATTATTATTATTATTATTATTATCATTAT
>JAGKTI010003836.1:0-22898 GCA_018397915.1 Birgus latro
ACAGTAAGTCCTTGAGTGGAAATAAAATGTCCAAGAGTGACAGTAAGTCCTTGAGTGGAAATGAAATAGGTCCATGGGAGAAAATAGGTCCATGAGTGATTTGAGTCCATGACTGGAAATAAAATAGGTACATGAGTGGAAATAAATTGGTCCATGGAAGAAAATAGGTCCATGGGTAGAAATAAAATACATCCATGGATAAAAATAGGTCCATGGGTGGAAATAAAATACATTTATGGGAAAAAATAGGTCCGTGAATGGAAATAAAATTAGTCCATGGGAGAAAATAGGTCCATGAGTAGAAATAAAATACATCAATGGGAGAAAATAGGTCCTTGAGTGGAAATAAAATATACGAATGGGAGAAAATAGGTCCATGAGTGGAAATAAAATACATCAATGGGAGAAAATAGGTCCATGAGTGGAAATAAAATACATCAATGGGAGAAAATAGGTCCTTGAGTGGAAATAAAATACATCCATGGGTAAAAATAGGTCCATGGGTAAAAATAAGTCCATGAGAGGACATTTTTTTTTTTTATGCAAGGAAGAAGGAACCAAGGGCCATGGGCCCGCATACTGCTCCTTCCAGGAAAAAGTAAAAACAATACAAAAGAGAGCCAAATTCAAGATTAATTATTTCGAGATAACTGGACACACTGCGTTTGAAAGATTGGAGATCATAGGAAGCAGGAAATACAGACAGAGGGAGACAGTTCCAGAGTTGACCAGTTGCATAAATGAAGGACTGGGAGTAACGGTTAACTCTTGCATTAGAGAGTTGGACAGAAAAGGGATGAGAGTTTGTTGCTAGACAGGTACTACGTGCCTGTCGTAGAGGTGGAGGGATGCAAGCAGACAGTTCAGAGGAACAGTGACCATTGAAGTAGCGATAGAAGAGAGATAAAGATGCAACAGTGCGGCGAAGAGACAAAGGTTGAAGGGAATCAGTAAGAGGAGGAGAGTTAATAAGACGAAAAGCCTTTGACTCCACCCTATTGAGAAGAACCGCATGTGGGAAGCCTCCCCACAAATGAGAGTTGTACTCCATACACGGGCGAATAAAACCCGTGTACAAGGTCAACATCTGCGCAGGGGTAAAGAAAGCTCGGAGTCGGCCCAGCACACCTAATCTCTTGGAAGCAGATTTCACAAGAGAGGCAATATGTTCTTTCCAAGACAAATCCTGAGAGAATGAAACCCCTAGCATGTTCAAGGATGATGCAGGACTGAGCTGGACATAATTAAACATTAGTGGGTAATCTTGAGGAAGATTTTGTCAGGTTGATAAGTGTAAGAACTGAGTTTTTGATGCATTAAAAATAACAAGATTATTTTTACCCCAATCAGAGATATGAGCCAAGTCAGACATTAGGTGTGCCATAGCCTCATCCCTTGTTTGCTGAAGTAACTGCTGAGATGGACGTTGCAGAAATCGAATGGAAAGGTGAAGGGTGGAATCATCAGCATATGAGTGGATAGGTTTAGATGTACAGATTAGAAGGTCATTGATGAATAAAAGAAAGAGAGTTGGTGATAGGACAGAGCCCTGAGGAACACCACTGTTGATAGGTCTGGGGGAAGAACAATGGCCATCTACAACAGCAGCTATAGAACAACTAGAAAGGAAGCTAGAGATGAAGGCACAGACAGAAGGATAGAAACCGTAAGAGGGCAGTTTGGAAATCAAAGATTTATGCCAGACTCGATCGAAAGCCTTTGAGATGTCAAGTGCAATGGCAAAGCTTTCGCCAAAGTCCCGAAAGGAGGATGACCAGGAGTCTGAAAGGTAGGTGAGAAGATCGCCAGTGGAGCATCCCTGACGGAACCCATACTGATGATCAGAAAGAAGATTGTGACAGGAAAGATGCTTTAAAATTTTTCTGTTAAGAACTGATTCGATAACTTTTGATACACAGGATGTCAAAGCAATTGGATGATAGTTAGAGGGTTGGGAATGGTCACCCTTCTTTGGGACTGGCTGAATGAGAGCAAACTTCCAGCAAGAAGGAAAGGTACAAGTTGAGAGACAAAGGCGAAAGAGTTTACCAAGGCAGGGTGTAAGCACAGAAGCACAGCTTTTGAGGACAACAGGAGGGACTCCATCAGGCCCATATGCCTTGTTAATATTGAGGGCAGTAATGGCAGAAAATACATCAGCTGAAGAAATTTTAATGCCAGTTTTGTTATTTGGGAGACATGTTAGGTGCCGGAGGTGGGGCTGGAGTTAGCTCGGTTGCTAGAGTGAGAAGTGGTTGGAAGAAGTTCAGGGAGCTGTTGCCTCTCCTGACATTGAGAGGACTCTCCTTACGTGCTAAGGGGTCTTTGTATGCAGCATGTGTCAGGAGTGTGATGCTGTATGGTAGTGAGACCTGGGCAGTAAAGGAAGAAGATATTCGCAGGTTCAAACGTACAGAAATGACAATGATTAGGTGGATGTGCAGTGCGTCCCTGCGTGCAAGGCCTGGGGGGGCTGGGCTTACGATAGAAGAGTTGAGAGGTAGGATGGGACTGGAGTGTATTGGTGTTGTGATGAGGAGAGGCAGGCTGAGGTGGTTTGGACATGTGGAGAGGATGGGGGAGGATAATTGGGTACAGAGGGTGAGAGGTGTTAATATTGGGGGAGGGATTGGGAGGGGTAGACCGAGAAAGACATGGGATGAGGTCATTAAATGTGACTTAAGGGTTAAGGGACTGAATAGGGAGGCTGCCAGAGATCGGGCAGCATGGAGAGCCGCCATTAGGTGACCAAGGCCGACACATGCAAGCATGTTGGAGCCTTCAAGAATGAGCGATGAGTCATGAGGAAGTCTGAGGGGGGAAGTGATGGAGGAACAGCACCGGAATCATCTAAGGTCGAAGTGGAGGAGAAAGTCTGAGCAAAGAGATCTGCTTTATCAGTAGAAGAAACAGCTACACAGCCATCAAAGTAGAAAAGAGGAGGGAAGGATGATGAGGTAAAGTTGTTAGAAAGGTTTTTGGCAAGATGCCAAAAGGAGCGAGAAGAATTCGAGTTGGAGAGTTGGGAACATTTAGCACGGATGAAATTATTTTTAGCAGAGCAAAGAACAGACTTAGCACGATTCCGGGCAGAAATATAAAAAAGATGTGATTCAGGGGTGGGTTGACTCTGGTACCTTTTAAAGGCCCTTTCTTTGTTGCGGACAGCATTAGAACAAGCGTGATTAAACCAAGGCTTTCTTGCATTAGTCAGAGGATATGAAAAAGGAATGTATGCTTCCATGACCGAGAGAATAACCTCCATAATGCGCAGGGCACACTCAGACGGCTCAAGGCCATGGAAGCAATAATCATTCCAAGGTAAATCAAAGAAGTACTGCCTGAGGGCCTCCCAATCTGCAGCTCCAAAGTGCCACAGGCGGCATTTCTTTGGAGGGTCCACAGGCTGTACTGGAGCAATAGGACAGGTTGAGGTAATAAGGTTATGATTGGAGGAGCCCAAAGGAGAGAAAAGATTAACAGTGTAACCAGAAGGTTTAGTTGTTAGGAAAAGGTCAAGTATGTTGGAACTCTCTCCAAGGCGGTCAGGGATACGGGTAGGGTGCTGTACAAGCTGCTCTAGGTCATTAAGGATAGAAAAGATGTAGGCTTGTTCACCAGGTGGATCAGTGAAAGGAGAGGAGAGCCAAAGGTGGTCGTGAACATTGAAATCTCCTAGAATGGAGATTTCAGAGAAAGGAGAAATGGATAGAATGTGTTCCATCGTAGAAGTAAGATGGTCAAAGAATTTTGGATAGTCCGTAGAATTAGGAGATAAGTAAACAGCACAGATGTATTTAGTCAGAGAATGACAGGAAAGCCGAAGCCAGAGAGTAGAGAATTCAGAAGAATCAAGTTAAGGAACACGAGAGCAAGATAGATCGTTGCGTACATATACACAACAGCCACCTTTGGCTTTGAAATGAGTATAGAGAAAGAAGGAGGATACAGAAAAGGGTTTGCTGTCATTTGTCTCAGACAGCTGAGTCTCAGAAGGAAAGAGAAGATGAGGTTTAGAGGAGAAGAGGTGGTGCTCAACAGAGCGAAAGTTAGAGGAAAGGCCGCGAATGTTACAGAAATGAAGAAGAAGTGAGTCAGACAGTGGTTCCAGGCAGCTCCAAGAGTCGTCACCAGGAGAGGGGCGGATGGTGGGGGCATTTATGGTCCCCCCCCCGGGGACTCCGAGGCATGATTTTTAGTAGCCATTTTATTAGAATTTTTGAAAAGGAAGTGTAGTGTGTAGCGTGTATGTAGTTTGGTGTTGACAGTTAGAGGAACTTGTATTGGAGAGCATGCTGGACTACTCTCTGTGTTACTGAGACACTGAAAAAGTTCAGCAAAGGGGGATGGTCAGGAACACGTCCTGATGGCTGATGAAACGGGAGCTCCAGCTCTCCCTGTCATCAGCTTTCCATCCTCCTTGGGAGTACTGCCCTGCTCGACTGGTGCTACAGTCTCCTCACCTTAAACAGGTCCATGGGTAAAAATGGGTCCATGAGGAAATAAAATATGTCCATGGGCAAAAATAGGTCCGTGAGAGGAAATAAAATCGGTCCATGGTAAAAACAGGTCCATGAGAGGAAATAAAAGATGTTCATGAGTAAGTCCATGAGCGGAAATAAAAAAGGTCCGTAAGTGACTAAATCTGAGTGAAATAAAATAGGTCCTTGGGTGACCAAGTCCATGAGTGAATAGAATAGGTCCAAGGGTAAAAATAGGTCCAAGGATAAAAATAGGTCCAAGGGTAAAAATAGGTCCATGGGTAAAAACAGGTCCATGGATAAAAAATAGGTCCATGGGTAAAAACAGGTCCATGGATAAAAAAATAGGTCCATGGGTAAAAACAGGTCCATGGGTAAAAAACAGGTCCATGGGTAAAAATAGGTCCATGGGTAAAAATTGGTTCATGAATGAAGGCAAAATAGGTCCAAGGTTAAACAATAGGTCCACAGGTACAAACAGGTCCCTGCATGAAAGTAAAATAGGTCATTGGGTGAAAACAGATCCAATGGGAAAAAAGGTACAAGGTTAAACAGGGCTGAGGAAAAATGGGTTCTTTGGGAAAAATGGGTCCACTGAAGAAAGTAGGCCCATTGGGGGACAATAAACCACTGGGGGAGGGGGGGATACAGAGGTGTGGGGGAAGATGGATAAATGGGGGGAAAATAGATCCACTGAGGGGAAATAGGTCTAACCCCACCTAAATCAAGGAAAGGGGGGGGGGGGACGAAGGCAGGATAAATATCATTATCATTACTTTGACTTTTATTCCCATCTAAATATGGAGATAAGTAGAAAGGAAAGAGATATTGTCTGATGGCACTGATCTGAAGCCTCAAGTAAAGTGAATGCCTGTTCAGAGTGGCTATTTTATACGGGGATTATGCTTCACTGACATTGAACTAAGAATGAGTGAAGCTTCAAACCTGAGTCAGCAATGAGTCAGGCAAACCATTTGGCTGCTGGCTCTCACAGAGTGAAGTGCTGGTGCATGGAAAGGCTTTATCTATGCTCTCCCCTGTAACTTTGCCTAAAAACTGCCATCTCTCCATCTTGAAAGGTAAGCTGTGGCTATAGATGAACTCTAAGGTATGGTGAAAGTAATGAAAATATGTCTTATTCTGTCAATGACCTGCAACATATGGTGCTATGCAACATATGGAGAAGAGCTGGTGCCCCTATAACTGTGCCTAAAACTGCCATCTCTCCATCTTGAAAGGTAAGCTGTGACAATAGATTAACTCTAAGGTATGGTGAAAGTAATGAAAAAATGTCTTATTCTACCAATGACCTGCAACATATGGTGCTATGCAACATATGGTGATGGTGACTACTTAGTGTTATGGAATGAGATCTAAACTATAGTAACATGCATTCTTAATCTGGCAACAACCTGTACACATGGTGCTAGTGACTACTGGAAGTGCTGTGGAATGAGATCAGACCTATAGTAAATAAATTTTTAATCTGACAATGACCTGTAAACAATGGTGCTAGTGACTATGGGAAGTGTAATGGAATGAGAACAAACCTATAGTAAAATACTGTATTCTCGTTCTGGCAACGAGCTGTTACTGTGCAAGATATTAACACTAGTTTATGGTGCTAGTCACAAAAAGAAAAGTTACAAAAAGGGTGTAGAGCCACAGCACTGTCTAAATCACAAGTCACCTAAGGGAAATATGCTGAAAATGGAAAAAAAACACTGCTAAGTCAATGCTAAGAACTATAAATGAAAATTACCATATAATTTCCTTCAAGCAATACTAGGAAAAATGACAATGAAAAGGAGTCTAGTGAATCCTGTAAGTCAAACCTAAACATGCGCTATGAGCCTTACAACTCAATGACTAACAGCAATGTCCTATGTCTACTGTGACAGGTACACCAAAAACAGACTGGGACAACATCAGGGTGACACCAGGAATCAGCCACTAAACAGAATGACTGCAAGAAATCGCGCAGAGTGGAGAGTTGCCATCAGGTGACCAAGGCCGACGCATGCATGACAGAGTCTTTACAAGCAAATAAACAAATATAAGCATAAGGAAACAAGACATAGGATCTGTGCCTTTTAGGACCCTAAAACAGCTTGAACTACAGCCCTATGAAGCCAACAAAAAGGTAAGAGTACAGCTGAATTTTACACATTTACACTACCTAAGCTCCTTTTATTTTTTATTGGCCTAAATTTGTCATCATTTCACGCTGAAAACAGAGTTGTAATAGCAGAATAAGACTACAAGACAGTCAACCTTACCAAGTTCAAACTCTGGGTTGAAGCTGTGTTTAAATTTTAGAAATAAATGAAAACTTTAGAAGGGTGCATTCTAGGATGGATTCAAATAATGCAATTTTTTCTCAATCCATCAAGCAGCATGGAGAGCCGCCACTTGATGACTAAGGCTGATGCATTCAAGCATGTTGGAGCCTTTATAAACGGATGTACCAAACGAATGAAATGCAACTAGCCTTTCCATTCATACTGAGACTTAAGTTTCCTTTTCAATTAAAACTTCTTGTTTCCATTTTCCTGAATAAAGATAATCAAATTAACCCATCACGTTCCGACCAATTTTCTACCTCTGATACCCCCCAGTCCTGAGCAATTTCAGACTTTTTTTTTTGGGGGGGCTCAAACCTTCGCTTTACATTGAAAATTCATAGAGAAATCGCCCTCCTGAAGTTATAAATGGTGCTACAGGTGATGAGTCAGCCTTACCTTTCGTTCTCACTCAGGGTATATGGCCTCAAAGAAAACGAACTATGGGAGGGTAAACTAATTCATGCCACTTTGAATTACGTATTTATTTATTTATTTGGTACGAATGTATGTGTAGTACAAGACTACATTGGTTTTCACACAATTATAGAGGCAACAGAAGCATTGTTTATTCACCAAACACATCCACATACGGCACCTTCCTTTACGACATTACCACCTCATCACTTCCGTTTTCTTGCTCTTTATTTCTTTGTCCTTCACCTCAGGAATCACTTTCACTGTGAATTTCGTCGTTGGAGAGACCGTGGGGCAACACGTCTTTACTGGCCAGGTCACTGCTAACAGGTGAATTGCCGAGTGTGAGGGGGAGGGGGGGGCAGGTGGGGCCAGGCAGTATCCCCACTTGACAGCAGATAGAGGAAGGTCTCCCACATATGCCTACCAAAAATCACCCATAAAACTTGAAAATTGTGCAAATTATGAACCTTGCAATTGCGCAACATACGCGTATGTCGATGGGTCTAGCTGTGACAAAACGTTGCGACACACCCATACGTCGACGGGACGCCTCGGGTTAAAGTGACTCAAAAAGGCAGGGAAGTTTTATCAGAACAACAATAAAATTTTACTTTTCTTACAATACTTTTAACTGGGGAAGGCAGTGGTTCAATCGTCAGAGAGGTGGCCTGCATGATATGTTGTAAAAACATCCCCTCTAATACCAATACACCAGTCCTGTATGAGAAAGCCCTAGCATGTATTCAATATGAACGGTGGGTGTTAGCGCCGAAGTGGTGACGTAGGAAGACTACTGGGCCTTGGGGATAGGCCCTGAGGATGGGACCTGAGGCCATTGCCCTGAGTCAGACACATTACCAAAAAAAAAAAAAAAAAAAAAAAAAACTTTTTCTACAACCGAAGTTTCGCGTATTTCTATTTTTGGAATACTGCATTCAAAACTACCAAAAGGTTGCATTTTGGTGGCCACTGTCAAGAAATAAAACTTCACATTGGTGCAGTCTAAGAGAAACACCTATGCACTGTCAGCCTGCTGAGCATCAATTAAACAAATGTAACATTCATAAACAGCCATGTTTGGGCAACAAGTTTAATGCACTTGAACACTGGACTTATTTCATGCTGAGAAGTTTGAACTTGGTAAGGTTGCCTGCATGATAATGAGAAGTACCACTGATAAGAGGTTGAGCCAAAGAATTGTCTTTTTCTTCCAATAAGCTACAGAGACTAAGCTACAAGGAGCTACAAGGTAAACACTGGTATTTTGGCCAATTTAAAATAAAAGAATTATAATTCAAAAAGCTGTCACAATCACCAACAAACTCCAGCGCACAAACACACGGGCTGTTTACTCACAAAGTTTTTAACGTTGCCTATAACCAGGAGTGCAACCCAACTCACAAAAATTCATGTCTGGAACTTTTGAGGGTACATGCTTTTTAGGAAGCCTGCTGAGTTACAGCTAGTGCATTTTATCTACCAAACATTGTACATGTTGTCCTGTACAGAAAACTTAAGAAAAAAAAAATAGGTACTGTGCTTCAACGGCTACCAGAATTCACTTTTTCACCAATGATTATATTTTTGTCAAGAGAAAACAGTATTGGCAAATTTCATGTTCTGACTTTCTGAATTATGAGCGAACCCAGTCCCAATTAAGTTTGTAAGTATTCGTACAGAATTAACTGTATTATGTTTGTCCCTGCTTTATTTTTTATGGTTATTTATTGTTTTCTACTTATTTTATGACTTTATTTTCTACTTATGATTATTTGTCCTTTTTTGTATTTATGATAATCTGTCCATGCTCTTTATTTATTGTATGACAGTTGTTCTGGCTTTATAATGTATTTTGGAGAACGCCTCCTTCATGTCTTGAAACTGATTATAACAGGATAACTGCATTATCCAATTATACACAGATCCCCAAAATTCTTCTCTATCCCACAAGAGGAAGATGGTGGACTAGAGTAAAAGAGAAACTTAAGCCTGTCCAATCATTCTAGCTCGATCGGTAGAGAGTTGGCTTGCAGTCCCGAGGGACCCAGGTTCGAATCCTCGCTGGGGCAGGGAACAGTTTAAGGATTTGAATTTCATTAAATCAGGCTTTACTGATCTACCAGAAGACCCGCCGACATGTCGTAAAAATAACCCGCTAATACCAATACACCAGTCCTGTATGAGACAGCCCTAGCATGTATTCAATATGGACGGTGGGTGTTAGCGCCATAGTGGTGACATGTAGAGGTGTATGGTATGTAGGAGGACGGCTGGGCCTTGATAGCAGGCTGTAAAGCCTATGCCCAGAAGTCGGACACATAAAAAAAAAAAAAAAAAAATCTGTCTATCTATTTGTCTAATTGTCTATCTATCTATATTATCTATTGCCAGACGCCTTAATCCCGTAAGGGGTGGCCACAAACAAATCGCCTCCATGTCACCCTGTCCCTGCCATTTCATTGCCCTATCCCCAGCTCACACCCCCCTCTCTCATATACCTCTCAACTCCATCCCTCCATCTCATCCTTGGCCACCCCCTCCTTCTCCCACCCTCCACCTCACTCACATACACTCTCCTCATTAGTCACTCTCAATAGATGCTTTAATCCTGGAAGAGGTGGTAATAAATAAATTGCCTCCATGTCAATTTGTGTCCTGCCATCAGCTTTCTCTTTAACTCAAACTCCCTCAATCATGCAGTGTCTCTCCACCCAATCCTTCCATCTCGTCTTCGGTCATGCTCCACTTAACTCGCATACACTCTCCTAGTCAGTAGCTTTCTTTATTCTATCCATGTGGCCAAACTAACTGACAAATACATTTAAACTGGGAAAGACCTCTCATACTGAATGGGTTTACCAAGGTTGTATCAAACCTCACACACACACACACACACACACAAACAAAACCTATCAGGCTGGAAAGGGTATGTCTACAAGAGGTGGCACCAATATGGCTGCATGGTGGAGTTGCCCAGTTTTTTTTTTTTTTTTTAATGCAAGGAAGAAGGAACCAAAGGCCATGGGCCTACATACCACTCCCTCCAAGAAAAAGCAAAAACAATACAAAAGAGAGCCAAATTCAAGATCCATTCATTTCGAGATGCCTGGACACACTGCGTTTGAAAGACTGGAGATCATAGGAAGTTGGGAATATAGACAGAGGAAGACAGTTCCAGAGTTGACCAGTTGCATAAATGAAGGACTGGGAGTAACGGTTAACTCTTGCATTAAAGAGATGGACAGATAAGGGATGAGAGTTTGTTGCTAGACAGGTACTACATGCCCGTCGTAGAGGTGGAGGGATGCAAGCAGACAGTTCAGAGGAACAGTGACCGTTGAAGTAGCGTAGAAGAGAGATAAAGATGCAACAGTGCGGCGAAGAGACAAAGGTTGAAGGGAATCAGTAAGACGAGGAGAGTTAATGAGACGAAAAGACTTTGACTCCACCCTATTGAGAAGAGCTGCATGTGGGGAGCCTCCCCACAAATGAGAGTTGTACTCCATACACGGGCGAATAAAACCCGTGTACGAGGTCAACAACTGTGCAGGGATAAAGAAAGTTTGGAATCGGCTTAGCACACCTAATCTCTTGGACGCAGATTTCACAAGAGATATATGTTCTTTCCAAGACAAATCCCGAGAGAATGAAACCCCAAGCATGTTCAAGAATAACGAAGGACTGAGCTGGACATTATTAAACATTAGTGGGTAATCCTGAGAAAAATTTTGTCAGGTTGATAAATGTAAGAAATGAGTTTTTGATGCATTAAAAATAACAAGATTATTTTTACCCCAATCAGAGATACGAGCCAAGTCAGACATTAGGTGTGCCATAGCCTCATCCCTTTTTTGTTGAAGTAGCTGCTGAGATAGACGTTGTGGAAACCGAATGAAAAGGTGAAGGGTGGAATCATCAGCATATGAGTGGATAGGATTAGATGTACAGCTTAGAAGGTCATTGATGAATAAAAGGAAGAGAGTTGGAGATAGGACAGAGCCATGAGGAACACCGCTGTTGACAGGTCTAAGAGAAGAACGATGGCCGTCTACAACAGCGGCTATAGAACGACCAGAAAGGAAGATAGAGATGAAGGCACAGATAGAAGGATAGAAACCATAGAAGGGCAGTTTGGAAATTAAAGATTTATGCCAGACTCGATCGAAAGCTTTCGCCAAAGTCTCAAATGGAGGATGACCGGGAGTCTGAAAGGTAGGTGGGAAGATCACCAGCGGAGCGTCCCTAACGGAACCCATACTGACGATCAGAAAGAAGGTTGTGACAGGAAAGATGATTTAAGATTTTTCTGTTAAGAATTGACTCGAAAACTTTTGAAACATGGAATGTTAAAGCAATTGGACGATAGTTAGAGGGGTGAGAATGGTCACCCTTCTTTGGGACTGGCTGAATGAGAGCAAATTTCCAGCAAGAAGGAAAGGTACAAGTTGATAGACAAAGACGAAAGAGTTTACCTAGGCAGGGTGTAAGCACAGAAGCACAGTTGACTCCATGAGGAACATATGCCTTGTTAGTATTGAGGCCAGTGATGGTAGAAAATACATCAGCTGAAGAAATTTTAATGTCAGTCATGAGGAAGTCAGAGGGGGCAAGTGATGGAGGAACAGCACCGGAAATGTCTAAGGTGGAATTGGAGGAGAAAGTCTGAGCAAAGAGATCTGCTTTATCAGTAGAAGGAATAGTTACAAAGCCATCACAGTAGAAAAGAGGAGGGAAGGATGATGAGGTACAGTTGTTAGAAAGGTTTTTGGCAAGGTGCCAGAAGGAGCGAGAAGAATTCGAGTTGGAGAGTTGGGAACATTTAGCACGGATGAAATTATTTTTAGCAGAGCGAAGAACAGACTTAGCATGATTCTGGGCAGAAATATAAAAAAGATGTGATTCAGAGGAGGGTTGGCTCCGGTTCCTTTTATAGGCCCTCTCCTTGTTGCGGACAGCATTAGAACAAGCGTGATTAAACCAAGGCTTTCTTGTGTTAGTCAGAGGATATGAGAAAGGAATGTATGCTTCCATGACCGAGAGAATAACCTCCGTAATGCGCAAGGCACACTCAGATGGCCCCTGGGCATGGAAGCAATAATCATTCCAAGGAAAATCAAAGAAGTACTGCCTGAGGGCCTCCCAATCTGCAGCTCCAAAGTGCCACATGCGGCATTTCTTTGGAGGGTCCACAGGCCGTACTGGAGCGATAAGACAGGTTAAGGTAATAAGGTTATGATCGGAGGAGCCTAACGGAGAGAAAAGATTAACAGTGTAAGCAGAAGGATTAGTTGTTAAGAAAAGGTCAAGTATGTTGGAACTCTCTCCAAGGCGGTCGTCAGGGATATGGGTAGGGTACTGTACAAGCTGCTCTAGGTCATTAAGGATAGAAAAGATGTAGGCTTGTTCACCAGGTGGATCAGTGAAAGGAGAGGAGAGCCAAAGGTGGTGGTGAACATTGAAATCTCCTAGAATGGAGATTTCAGACAAAGGAGAAATGGATAGAATGTGTTCCATCGTAGAAGTAAGATAGTCAAAGAATTTTGGATAGTCAGTAGAATTAGGAGATAAGTAAACAGCACAGATACATTTAGTCAGAGAATGACAGGAGAGCCGAAGCCAGAGAGTAGAGAATTCAGAGGAATCAAGTTCAGGAACACGAGAGCAAGATAGATCGTTGTGTACATATACGCAACAGCCACCTTTGGCTTTGAAATGAGAATAGAGAAAGTAGGAGGATACAGAAAAGGGTTTGCTGTCAGTTGCCTCAGACAGCTGAGTCTCAGAAAGAGAAGGTGAGGTTTAGAGGAGAAGAGGCGGTGCTCAACAGAGCAAAAGTTAGAGGAAAGGCCGTGAATGTTACAGAAATGAAGAAGGAGTGAGTCAGACAGTGGTTCCAGGTAGCTCTGTGGGTCGTCACCGGGAGATGGGCGGATGGTGGGGGCATTTATGGTCCCCCTCCCCGGGGACTCCAAGGCATGGTTCACATGCGCCATTTTGTTTTCACAAATTTTGAAAAGGAAGTGTAATGTGTAGCGTGCATGTCCATCAACCTCCTATCACACTTAACCCTTTGAGATTTTCGGCCCTCCACCAATAGTGTCTGTGTCAGACTCAGCCGGGCGCACACAGAGCACACCATCACACAACAATATTTGTACTTAATCGGCCACTGTACACTAACTTTTTATGGTAGACTAATGAATGTAGTACCTTTAAAGCTGAACAGTTGCTCTTTAACGTCGTGTGGCTGAAAATGGCAAATACGATACCTAAAAGGCCAACAGATCAAGTAGAAGTTAGCTGAAAAGGAAAAATCACACACCCTTCCGCAGAAAAATATTTGTAGAAAAAAAAAAAAGTACAGTAGAACCCCAAAATTCGTACACAATTCGTTCCCGGAGGCTGTACGAGTTGCGAATTATTCGAAAACCGAATCAATTTTTTTCCATAAGAAACAATGTATTTTGCATTAATCCATTCTTTAGGGGATGAAATTGTAGATGTCGCCAAACCATAATCAACGGCAAGATCAGAGACATGGGTTCCACTTTCAAACTTTGCAATGAGTTCTTTTTTCAGCTCAATTCTTGTTCTCACTGCTTTTCTTTCAGCTCCAGCTGACTCACTAATCTTCTTAGGACCCATGATCATGTACAAATTTCTAATGGAAATACGTAATTTGTCACAAAGTTTAATGGAGCCTATATGACTGATGCATAGCTGGCAGAAGACAAAGCAGGACTGGCGACCACGTAGCACCTACGATGACGCATCTCTTAGTGTGAATAGCAGATCACCGTATAAAAACTGGAGCAATTTTTGGACAAAAAAGCTGTACGAAAACTGAGTTGTACGAGTAGAGAGGTGTACGAATTCCGGGGTTCCACTGTATTAGTTATGTAAAATTTGATAGCACCTTGTCAATCTACACTAAATTCCCTTTCTATTGATATACAGGTTATAGTAATTTATGTTAAGTTTTCACAGAGAAAAGCAAAAGCTCTTGCTGTCACGCAGGCAAATGTCCATGCTGGTAATACCGATATTATTCATGGTAAAAACCTATTTTTTATGCATATCCATCTGATGTACTCGTCACTGTAAAAACAAATAGTTGGAAAAGGATAAACAGGATAGTGCACGTGGAACAAGGCCAGATAGGAGATGGAAAACATGCAAAAATAAAATACTGTTTCGTATGACTCGAATTCGGGTCATCAGAATCTCAACGGTTGGATTTATGATGACTCGAAGTCGCGTCATCTGAATCTTAAAGGGTTCAGGAGGATCAAGGTCTGCAGGAAGATGGCAGTTTTGGCCTGCACTGAGTTAGCTGTTTTCCTAGGAGGAGCAATAAACCTCTGCCAACACACTTGTTGACACGTAGGGAACACGTATGAGTTGGTTATACAGTTATCATCCAGCACTGTAAATGGTTTCCTGGCTTATAGGAAACCATTAGGCTTGTCACTCAACGTAAAGCCACCTAAAATGTTAAGAAGAGTAATAAAAAGTGATAGGAAAGATGAGTGAAATAGGAAGACAGGAGGGCAGACACAGAAAAAGAATGATAAAAATGAAGGAAGAAGTAGGCAGCACTACACTGAGTGAGAGGATGATGGTCACCACCACATGGGCACCAAAAATGTTGAACTCTTGCAATTAATGTTTTGGCTGAGAATACAGAACTTCACATTCTATTCCAGCTTTAGATGCTTAATTTTATTCAGTTCACAGAAAGTCAACTCGGCCAATATATTATGCTGATAGGATGGGACTGGAGTGTATTGGTGTTGTGATGAGGAGAGGTAGGCTGAGGTGGTTTGGACATGTGGAGAGGATGGGGGATGATAATTGGGTACAGAGGGTGAGAAGTGTTAATATTGGAGGAGGGGTTGGGAGGGGTAGACCGAGAAAGACATGGGACGAGGTCATTAAATGTGACTTAAGGGTTAAGGGATTGAATAGGGAGGCTGCCAGAGATCGAGCAGCGTGGAGAGCCGCCATTAGGTGACCAAGGCCGACACATGCAAGCATGCTGGAGCCTTCAAAAACGAAACGAAACGAAACGAAATGATTTATCATCAGAAAATGGCAAGAGATACACAACAAAAACTATCCTGTCTCAAAAGCCTACATTCATATCATTGAATTTTCCTATGGCTGCTTTGTTTACCATAAAAAACTGTGCTATAATTCTGTCACTTTAAATTGGCCCAGATATTTGGTCTTCTGAAGTCTATTTCACATAGCTGAATGACTAAGACATTTCGACAGTTCTACATCCTTTTCCTAGCATTTCTTCATGACTAACCTCATATTTTTATGATGCAAAAGTAGGAACCCGAGGCTAGAAGCCTGCAAAGTTGTCCCCTTCAAGAGAAAACAAACAAACAGCCAAATTGAGGACCCATCCCTTTCAAGATGCCTGCAAACATTGTGTTTACTTTCAGAAGCTGTAATGTACTTCTTTTACCTTAACTTAGCTCAGAGTTTCATCATTCTGACACATGGCTCGATGAAAGAATCAGAAAATTCTATAACTCTACATCCTTATCAAAACACTTCTGCATGACCAGCATCATATTCTACCAGTACTCCTTCATAAATTGTACTAAACATCTCACCTTAATATGGCCCACTTTCAGTCTTTTGAAGTTTATTTCTCAATGCTCAGTGATACAACAAGATAATTCTGTGGCTCAACATCCTTTCCATAACACTACTTCATGGCTCAGTGGGTTACAGCGCTCTGCTCTGACTGAAGGGTCGGAGGATCGAATCCACCCAAGGGTCATTGGTAGACATCAGGAAGGGCATCCAGTCACAAAATGCTAAACGCTCCATTCCAAAAGTCCTCTACCCAGGGGCAACGCCTTAGCCCTTCGGGGATACCAAGCATAAAACCTTTTTTTTTTTTTTTTTTTTTAACTTCTTGACTAGCATTGTGCATTGTATTCTAGTGTTTACTTTCAAAAGCTGCACTATATTTCTTTCACTTTAACTCGGTCCAGATATTCAGCCTTCTGAAGCTCTATTTCAATGAGCTCAGTAATAGTACATGAGACTCAGAAGAAATGCTACCATATTGCAACCAGGTATTTTTAGTCTATCACAAACTGAGGGCAGATTTACAATTATCACCTGGGAAGCTCACTTGTTATACTGACAGGCTTTTGTTTGCTTGTGACAGACCTGTTCCCTGTTGCAGAGGGTTGCCTTCACATGGAGGCACTAATACAATCTGGCGGCTTTGCTGTCTGGCTGCATAAGCATCCCTGAACTCCTGCCTAATCCCCCAAACTAAGGCTGGTGAACTGCAGGAAAAAGGCACGATTAGGCCAAATAAAGTACACTGAGCAACAGGAACAGATCAGTTAGGTTTGGTCATGAGAATCTGGAGCTGTTAGGATTAGGGCAAGGAGAGGTTACGATTACTTAGAAAATGGTCAAAAGGGATCGGATTTGAACACAAATTTCATCCATTTTGATCTGCAATGCACCATTTCTGAGACATCAACAACCCTTTCACTTCAACCTCCCTTGAATAAGTTTCCAACATTTCAGCTGTGGGATAAGTTCCTTTACAAAGTAATGCTGCTTCTGAAACTTCATAAGCTCCCCTATTACAGGGCACCACGAGGTATGCTAGTCTTCCAAAGCTGCATTCTTACCTCTGTTGTTTGCAGCAAACCAAATTAACTATGCTCAATACCTCCCTGCAACAGTCTTGAGTATGAAGGACCTCCCTTTAACTATCCAGGAAGAATTTTAAATTGGCAATATCGTTACCAAGCACACTGATGGTCATTTCAAACGTGGATAGACTGTGCCCTCTAGACTACAGAAAACAAGAACCTGAAAGGCGGAGAAGGGATCATAGGAGTCATCCTCTGTGAAAAATCACTAGTTCCATGGTGCATGGCAAGGCCAATCACAACTCAATATGCTTCAAAATTCCAAGAAAGTCTCCATGGTTCCTAGGCAATGCCAAGCAAGACACCACTCAATGAGAGTCACTAGTGAAGAAATGGAATGATGATATTTCAAAACTGATGGTAATCTTTGTCAGCTTGTACACTGACCCTTTCAGTCTGAACAACCAGACAAATTGGTAATACAGCCACAGGTGTCACTGCATCACTAAACACTAAGAACAGCATTCTTGGAGCTCTGGACAATAGAGAGAGAATGGCAGAGACATCTGTGCAGTGACCCAATATAACAGGCCAACATTCTTATAATGTCAGGCATGTTGAAGTGAAAGTCAAGGGAAAATCAGTCAGCATGAATGGTGAACGGATATATATGCGACTTTTTATGCAAAACTCTCAGATGCACATACTCTTTACCAGAGTGATGCCCTTCAAAAATGCACCTGGTCCCCAGAGTCTATTCACAGATAAAGGCATGGTGAGCACCTGCATGAAAAGTGATACCTTCCATAAACTAGGAGGAAATTATGATGGAGTGTACATCAAGATAGTGCTGGAAACTTGTACCCTGCCAGAGTGTTCAAACTAGCCAAGAGTGTGGGCTGCAGCTCTGGTTCAATTCACTGTAGATGACAAATTCTTGAAGGACAGCATTAAGGCCCAAACAAGGATTCACAGCTCAGACTATAGAGCTGTGTACCAAGTAAAACCATAACAGAAGTCTTCTAGTTGGAAGCAAGTCCTTTCCATTGGAGAAAACAAAGTTGACCTAGTGGAATGCACCAATGAACACATGAAAAACAAACACAGCAGCATCTCAACACTAACCAGTGTCTTTTTCCTGGTGGCGGTATGAAGGCTGTGACAGAACTGATATCGAAATTAAGAAGTCTGCAAGATCGTGTATAGTAATCTGGTGGTAGCAAGAACAGAGTACTGTATTGGTTAGGTTCAGTTAGGAGGGTTAGGAGCCATTAGGGTTATGGCAAAGGTAGAATTGGTTAGAAAATGGTTACAAGGGATGGAATTAGGAGCTCTTGGGGTTACAAATTTCATCCATTTCATTCTACAACACATCGTTTCCAAGATATTGATCATTAAAGGTTTAACTTATCCTCAGTTAGGCTGGTGGATGCTGGTACTAGGGTTATTATTATTGTTACTTTTTTTTTAATGTTGGGAATAGGATAGGGAGGGAAAGGGAGAATCAATTCCAACTCTTTCGCTCCATGATGAGTCCTTTTGATATACAATACTGGCCATTAAAAATTTTGTGATTTTATCACATCTGATTTGTTGGGCAGCAGTTAGGATTAGGGTTAGGACAGGTTATTCTGAAGGACCTCATCCCATGTCTTCTTAGGTCAAAGTTTTTGTGCTAACTTCCACATTCACCCATTTATCTTTTCACTCAATATTCATCCTAAATTTTCCCTACATGTCCAAACCACCTCAATCTCCCCTTTCACATAACAGCATCAACTATTTCAATTCCCAGCCTATTTCTCAGCTTCTCATTTACAATTATACCTTATTTTTATGCACCAAAGAAAGAATCAAAAGATGCAAGTCCAATAAAAGCTATTCTTTCCACGAAAAACTGAAAAAGTATACAGTAGTCAAATATAGGAATCGTTCATACCAACATGAACCTGGATGCACAGCAATTTGAAGACTTGGGTCAAAAGTTAAATACAGACTGAGGAAAGTAGTTCCAGAGCTGACCTGAAACAAACATGAAGGACTGGGAACAGTCATCGTCATTAAGAGAAGCACTACAAATCCATCTACTCTTAGTTCACTTTAACTAGGTGTAAAATTAGCATCTCTTCCATCTCCAATGAACTTTAGTAAAGGATCAACACAAGAGTATAGTGCAGGTCATGAAGAAGTGCAACAGAACGTAAGTATGCCCACAATACTAGATTATTTTTCCACTGATCTACAGGGAAGGAATTGAAAGTGAATTAATGTCTCCATTTAGTTAAGGTGAATAAACTATGGTCATTCTCATTTCTGCATGGTCAAACCTAAATACACATCCTCCCCCTCCACTGCCATTGTTGCATTACCATAAATAACACATTACACGTCTCACAAAGTAAACAATTTTCCCTCAGTGTACTGTAAAGGGAAACGTTGTCTTAAATATCAAGAGGAAATGGCATAGTTTCCTAATCTTCCATCCACCCCTAACAAAATCAGTGAAGACAGATTCAGTTCTCCCCCAGTACAAATCACAACACAACTGCACACAAAGCAATTATAACATAAACATTATCAGACTCTTCAAATGACATTGCACCTCCACACATTCCATCACCATCAATAAGACACACTTACACATTCTTTTCACAAGCAACGCAATGCACTGCCTTGACCAGAGCAATATAAGTACCCTCTCCCAATAACCAGCCATCCTTTAACAGAACTGATTAAGTTCAACTGGCTATGCTTAAATCAGTGTACACATTACCCTGCCCTCCTCAGTTACCAGCTCAGATTCATGCTGGATGGAATAGCAATGAGATTTGCCTATTTGTAGAACAGGACCAGACATCATAAACCACATTAAGGAGCACTGCACAACACATGTCAGCCTAAGATGCAGACAACAAGCACAGTGTAGGGAACCTATGAAACAACCCCATAGGGGCAGTTGCTTCCTTGTGGTTGAAGGGTCTGTTCAGCCAGATGAACTGGGATTATGCAAGAACAAAAACAACAGATCTCATCACTCACAATTAAAAATTCCTCTACACACTCCAATACATATTTGCAAAGTCTATCCTGACATGTGCACCCCTCTTTCCTTGTTCATCTATACACATAGCATAATCAGACTCTACTACATCCTACAGACTTCTGCTGACACCAATGCACCTCTTATGTATGCATTCATTACAAGCACTGGTTAAAGTAAATGTACTGTGATCCTCCTTCCTAGGCCACCCATACATACTGTACAATCATTTCATCCATCCAGCATACAATCCTATGTTGCCCCATGAGGAACGTAGAAGCCCGGGGCTAGGCAAGTTGGTCCTGACATTTAAGATCAGAGTGACCTGCCTCACTCATCCCTGAGAGGCATTATGTAAGCAATAAACCCAAACCACCCCTTGGATATAAACCTGCACAGGCCCTTTCCAATTGGAGCGCCTCAATTACCCACTAAACCATCACGTGCCATAATTTGGTTATACAGTATGGTTACCACCCAGTGTAGTAAATGGTTTCCTGGCATACAGGAAACCACTTGGCTTGTCACTCAGTGCAGAGTCACCCATAGGCTGAAGAAAGAGGAAAGAATGAAGGAAAGACAGAAGAGGGAGTGTAAAGTCACCCACAACCTGAAGGAAGAGGAAAAAATGAAGGAAAAACGACAGCTTACCTCTGATACCACTGCACCTCTTGTGCATCCTTTTATTGCAAATATTACATGGCTGCTGAAGATGGATGTCTTCATATAGTAGTACTAGTACATCCATTTGGCTGACCAGTAGTATGTCCCTCAACCCAGTGGTGTGTCTACGATTTTTTTCTGGAAAATGGGGGGGGGGATAAGGGTCTGGAAAAAAATTTACCCCACCATTTGTGACAGAAGGAACTTCCAGGAACTGATATGCTTAGGCCTAGTTCCATCCATTCTGAGCTGTCTCAGTATTATAATGTTTCATCATCCTGAGTAATAATAGTTCAACGCTTGGCCTAGCCATTCAAACTTTAAGTACCAGCCCTTTGGCTAGACCTTATAGTCCTGCAAGTTTTAGTAATAATATGTTATGGCTCTGTGATATTTTTTGATGGAGGATCAAAAATATATCTATCGTAAATACTTAACTGCAGTAAAAGTACATCAGGTCAGCTCAGATGTTGCTGCACTGCAACACAAAATAAATGGAAGCTCGAAAAAATCAAGCCGCAAGGGATGTCTTCTATAACAAGATGAGTAAAATGGTGGCCAAACAGGGTGCTGTAGACAGAAGTGTTAAATAGCAGTACGGAGCTCTCAAGAATAATCTCTTGAGGGTAACTGATTCATTATGTAGATGAATAAATGGCCCACCAAGACATAAGGTAGCATGATGGTGGGGTGAGTGTGTAGAAGTTGCAGATAAGAAAAGAAAACTTTTCAAGGAATAGAAAAGGGGTGGTGAGAGAGGAAGACTTGGCTGCCATGTGCAGGACCAGAAGGGAGGTATGCAAGGAAAAGTCTGAGTATCACAGACTTCTATTGGAAAGCATAAAAATATCAAAAAAATATGGTAATTAAAGTGGCAATGGAGATGAAGACAGAAAACAGGGGTGAGCAGTGTGTCAAGAATGATGAAGGAAGAGAAGTGACGGACAGCAAGGATATTAAGATGCTAGGAGCACCACTGCACAGTTGTTGACCATGTACACGGGTTTTATTCGCGCGTGTATGGAGTACAACTCTCATGTGTGGGGAGGCTCCCCACATGCAGCTCTTCTCAATAGGGTGGAGTCAAAGGCTTTTCGTCTCATTAACTCTCCTCCTCTTACTGATTCCCTTCAACCTTTGTCTCTTCGCCGCACTGTTGCATCTTTATCTCTCTTTTATCGCTACTTCAATGGTCACTGTTCCTCTGAACTGTCTGCTTGCATCCCTCCACCTCTATGACGGGCAAGTAGTACCCGTCTAGCAACAAACTCTCATCCCTTTTCTGTCCAACTCTCTAATGCAAGAGTTAACCGTTACTCCCAGTCCTTCATTTATGCAACTGGTCAACTCTGGAACTGTCTTCCTCTGTCTGTATTTCCTACTTCCTATGATCTCCAGTCTTTCAAACGCAGTGTCTCCAGGCATCTCGAATTGAACGGATCTTGAATTTGGCTCTCTTTTGTACTGTTTTTGCTTTTTCTTGGAAGGAACAGTATGCAGGCCTGTGGCCTTTGGTTCCTTCTTCCTTGCATAAAAAAAAAAAAAAAACTTAATAACCAGTTGCTAAATAAGAAGGTCTGAAGTCAGCAGAACCAGTGTTTGATCCTTGGCCTTTCACAGATGCCACTACTGTTTCGTTTCGTTTCGTTTTTGAAGGCTCCAACATGCTTGCATGTGTCGGCCTTGGTCACCTAATGGCGGCTCTCCACGCTGCTCGATCTCTGGCAGCCTCCCTATTCAGTCCCTTAACCCTTAAGTCACATTTAATGACCTCGTCCCATGTCTTTCTCGGTCTGCCCCTCCCAACCCCTCCCCCAATATTAACACTTCTCACCCTCTGTACCCAATTATCATCCCCCATCCTCTCCACATGTCCAAACCACCTCAGCCTACCTCTCCTCATCACAGCACCAATACACTCCAGTCCCATCCTACCTCTCAACTCTTCTATCGTAAACCCAGCCCCCCCAGGCCTTGCACGCAGGGACGCACTGCACATCCACCTAATCATTGTCATTTCTGTACGTTTAAACCTGCGAATATCTTCTTCCTTTACTGCCCAGGTCTCACTACCATACAGCATCACACTCCTAACACATGCTGCATACAAAGACCCCTTAGCACGTAAGGAGAGTCCTCTCAATGTCAGGAGAGGCAACAGCTCCCTGAACTTCTTCCAACCACTTCTCACTCTAGCAACCGAGCTAACTCCAGCCCCACCTCCGGCACATAACATGTCTCCCAAATAACAAAACTCCTCCACACACTCAAGAGACTCACCTGCAAGTTCAACCCTCTCACGCCTAACAATCTC
>JAGKTI010003836.1:27841-54296 GCA_018397915.1 Birgus latro
TTCATAGTCATAGTCGGTAAGATAAAGGGGGGTAAACATTCCAAAGGCCCGACCCATTGCACAGACCCAGGTCCAGGCAATGGATCTGGGACCCCTAGCCCACCAGCTTACTAGTGGCTGTGGTAGTGGCCTCGGGGCACCCTGCCAGGACACCTGCAGGGACACCCTCCAAGCGCGGCTTGGCACTGCAACTGCCCCGCCATTATACACCCACTGATAGGGCAGCCTCCTGGGGCGCTACTCCCAGGTTCGGGCCCCTCTCTAATGAGCGGAAGCGGCAGCCTGGGAACCGCAATGCCCTGTACCCTCTAGCACAGGTTCGAGCCCCATCTCGCCCCGGACCCGTGATCTGTGCCGGCGGAACCCCAGTCAAGCCTCCCCCCAAAGTCCGACACTAGGTAGCGGGGGCAAAGTTTTCTGGCCGCATGCCCTTGCTGGCGTCAACCCCTGTAACGTAGTGGGGTACGTTGTGTGATATGTAAAGCGCATGTGGTGTAGTGCATAGGACAGTTAGAGGAAATGATTGGGAGAGTATGCTGGTCTACTCTCCATGTTACTGTCACTGAAAAGGTCAGCAAGGGAGGATGATTAGGAGGATTACTGTGAGCAGGGCAATTTGTAGGATGCAGTTGGGGAAGGCAGTGGGTGTGTCTGGGTTGACTGCTGAGATGTTGAATACCTCAAGAGATACAAGTATATGAGTGGGTTTAGTTGCTGATTTGATAATTTCATTTATATATGAGTGTGTTGTTCCAGATGACTAGCTGAAGAGCACAACTGTAAATGTGTACTGTATGAGGGGGACAATGATTCCCCGCAAAGATGAAATTATATAGGCACAAAAATTCTGGACAATAATAAAGGTAATGGAGGGTCTTGGTAGGTGTAAGTGAGAGAGTGAATACTGAGAAGATACAGTTTGGGTTATGCCAGGCAAAGTGACCACTGATGCAATATTCAATGTCCAACACTTCAAGAAAACTATATAGGATGGAAGAGGCAGCCGCACTTTCGTTTTTGATGATTTGGAGAAGGTCTATGACCAAGTTCCTAAGGAGCTGGTGACGTGCGCAATGAGACAGCCTGAGATCAAGGGATGGCTGGTCAGAGTGGCTATAGCAATGTACTAGGGTGCACGCAGCCAGGTGAGAGCAAACAGAAGTTTGAGTGATGAGTTCTCTGAGAATTTTGGCATGCACCAGGGATCAGCTTTGAGCCCTTATTGTTTAACATGGTGTTTAAAGCTATCTCACATGACTACAGAACTAGACTCTTCAGAGATGTTGTCTACTGATGATTTGGTATTGACCATGGAGACTAAGATGGAGGTGGAGGAAAGATTTAGGAAGTGGACAGATGGATTTAGGGTACAGGGGTTTGAGCATAAACGTGGATAAAACAAGTGATGGCATCCAGGGCTGGTGCCAGTAATGTCACAAGCAGGAGTGTGACTATGTGTACTGTACTTTGCCACAAGTGTGTGGGATGTGGTTCCACCTCATGCACTGTTTGTGATAAGGTGCATAGAGATCTAGAGGTATTGTGGGTAGGCTGCAAAATAATGCTGATTTCATGTGTGTGGCGTACAGGGGATAGCATGCGGAGACTGAGAGGTGGGAAAGGATTCACCTTCCTGGAGAGTCTCTTGAATATATGGACAAACTTTATTTGTGGGATATAATGTGTAGAAGTAGGGCTGGAACTAGCTCCTTGTCTATGGTAAGGAGTAGTTGGAAGTTAGGGGAACTGTTGCCTCTCCTGACTTCAGAGGATTCTCCCTCCATGCTATGGGGTCCTTATATGCAGCATGTTAAGAGTGTAATGCTGTACAGTACAGTGACATGGGCAATAAAAGAAAGGATACTTGTAGGCTCAAATGTACTGAGATGATGATGATTAGATGGATGTGTAATGTGTCTTCGAATGACAGACAAGGAAGGCCAGGATTGCAAATTAAGAGCTAAGAAAAGAATGGGACTTGAATGCATTATTACTGCAATGAGAAGGGGCTGACTGAGATGGTCTGGGAATGTGAAGAGTAATGTGAGAATGATAACTGGATGCAAAGGGTAAGAGGTGTGAACACTGAAGGTAGGGCTGCAAGAGGTAGACCAAAAAAGACCTGAAATGAGGTCACATTGGTACTCAATAGAGGCTGCTACAGATTGATCAAATGGATAGCCACCATTTGGTGACCACGGTCAACACATGCAGGCATGTTGGTGCCTTTACAAATGATACAAACCAAATGGCTTGAAAAACTACTGCATCTTACATAACACATCCTGTCATTGGTCTGTGTATCAATCTGTCACCAAATCCTTTTTAACCCCTGATTCTGGTGATATAAAGTAATAAAGAGAGAAAAGCCAAGCCCATATCACCTCTTCTGAAGTGCAAAGACCCACAGTTTCACCTCTTCTGAAGTGCAAAGACCCACAGTTAAGCTACCACAGTACAGTACATTAATGGTAATCAACTAACTTCCCTTGATGACATGACTGAAAAACCTTCAGTCACCTCTTCGGATTTGAACCCATGCATGCTATCACAAGGACTGGGGTACTGTAACCACATGATCACCAGGTGCTCTAGTGCATGTAGAAATTTCTTTGGACTAATAACAGAGAACTGTCTGAGATACTAAAGCACTCAAAGGGTTGGCAGATGAATTTAAAATGAAATCTAATAAAACTGATGCCATGATTCCTCTTGATGACATCCCCAATTTAGGTTAGCCATGGTACAGCTGATGTTTTCAATGGACTGGAAGATAAATAATGTGCTAAAACCTGATACAAGTATTTGTTTATTCCTAAGTGTGTGTCTCAAATATGAGACAAATGGGGCAATAAAATAAAAGTAAAAGGCATGAACAGATCTTGAATTTGGCTGTAATCTTCGTTTTGTTTTTTCTTCAAGGGAACAATCTTGCAGGCTCCTGACATTTGGTTCCTTTTTCCTTAAAAAAAAAAAAAAAAAAAAACCAAGGTACAGCCGATGTTTTCTATAGACTGGATGCTAAATCAACTATCAAATGGACCTACAATGAGGAATTACTGCATGGTTCTGCCACATTACTGACCTGGAACAATTAAAATCAAAATTTTGCTGACACTTTCCTGCCAGCTGTTGAGTGGAAGGTGATTTATGGTATTAAGAGAAAGCAATATGAACCAAACAACACAGGGGACTTAGAAAGGACACTCTTATCTTTCGGAAGAATGTGAAGTTAATTACATAAAATACTGAAGTGCTTGGGAAAGAAAGAGAAATTAATTACAGAACATACTGTGGTGTGACAGCAACAAAAAGTGAATGAGAAGAAATATAAGTCTTTGATGTTTGGGAAGGAATGAGAAATCTGAAACATGAAATACAGGTCTTTGTTGTGAGAAGCACATGACAAATGGGTCTGAGGAGGAGACATACTGACATTCAGGGAGGAATGAGATATAGGGAAGGCAGGACACAATACTGGAAGGGAACTGTCAGTGAACTTTTGCTTGCAATTGTAACTCAGGCCCATGGAAAAGAGGTGTTTGACTTACCTTGTAATATACACAAAAAATAATAATAATAATAATAAAAATAATGAACACGGGCATCTGCCAGTATCAGTGGTGCAGACAGACAATGCCAATATAAATGCCCCTCTACTCCCTCCCCCTGCAAGGAGGATGGGGGACTGCATGGTGAGGAAGGGTCCAAAGCTCTTACACTTAATATGGGCTACAACACCAATTTTCCAGCATCAGATGGTCCAGCTTTTAATCTGGCTAATATCATGAGGGCAACTGAAATTCCTGCACCTGCCATACTAGTTTACCAAGTGGCCATAAATAGTGTTCAGTGTAGCGCGTGCTCACTGGAATTTCTTACGCTGCATGTCTTGGTGGTGACACCCGTATTTTATCTGATTCTTATTTTACTTACATTAACCCTCGCTATAGTTTCTAAGACATATGCAGGTGTCAGTGGTGGTGTCATGCATAAACACCAGTCTATTTCAATACAGTCAAACCTCCTCCATCATGGCTGAGTGTACCGCCAAACTACAGCAATAACAAAACCCATCGATAACCCAATAAAGCAATTTATGATTCAGGGCCCCCAAGTTTACACTCACTTTCTTGCCCAATACCCAAATGATAATCCCTAAAACGACTGGAGAGACTGGATCAACAGTGTTTACACCAATTCTGCTACTCTCGACTGTGAACCAGGCAGTCTTTTTCTCTTTTACTTCTAATTAATTTTGAGACACCATTATTATCACTATTTTGTGAATAAGAAATTCTCACAATTAACCATTTCAATCAATTTCTGTTCTTGTGAATACTATCTATCTATCTACCTATTGCCAGACACCTCAATCCCGAACGGGGTGGCCACAAACAAATCGCCTCCATGTCACTCTGTCCCCTGCCATTTCACTACCACGCTCCCAACTCACACCCCCCTCCCCCATATACCTCTCCACTCCATCCCTCCATCTCATCCTCGGCCTCCCCCCCCCTCGCCCCGTCCACCTCACTCACATACACTCTCCTCGTCAATCTTTCACTCTCCATCCTCTCCACATGCCCAAACCACCTTAACGTGTTTCTCCTAATGCTTCCCATCACGTCCTCAACCACACCACAACGCTCCTTCACTTCCTCATTTGTTAGTCTGTCTCTCCATGTGACTCCACATGCTCCTCTCAAATAACTCATTTCCACTGCTCTCACTCTTGACTTCTGTCCTTCCAACAGGGTCCAAGCTTCACTTCCATATGTCAGAGTTGGTATCACAATACTGTCATGTAACAACTTTTTCACTTCCATGCTCACCTCCCTGTTTCTTATCACTGCTTTCAATGAACCAGCAACCTTCCTTCCCTGCTGTACCCTTTCAAGCACTTCACCCTCCAGACTACCATCCTTACTCATCACACTGCCCAAGTACTTAAATTCACTCACATTCTCCATATCCTTCCCATCCAATCTCACTGTACACTCACTGGCCTCACTTCTCTCGAAGACCATCACTTTACTCTTCCCCACATTCACCTTTAGATTCCGTTTCTTACACACTCTCCCAAACTCATCTACCAAGCCTTGCAGCTCCCCTTCGTCTTCACTCAACAACACAGTATCATCTGCAAACAACAGTACAGGGAGTTTCCACACACTGCCCTCTCTCACTAGGGCCACGCCAACATCCACTGCCCGACCTTGTATCTCTTTTATAACCCCATCCATATACAGATTGAACAGCCATGGAGACATGACACATCCTTGTTTCAATCCAACCTTCAAATGGAAAGATTCACTCAGTTTGCCATCCACACGCACTGCAGCCTTAGCACCCTCATACATACTCTTCACTGCCTTCAACAACTTCCCATCCACTCCATATATTCTTAATACCTTCCACAAACCTTGTCTATCCACCCTGTCATATGCTTTCTCCAGATCCATGAAGGCTGCATACAACTTCTTGCCCTTCTCTAGAAACTTTTCCACTAAGGATCTAAGAATGAATATCTGGTCTACACAACCTCTTCCCTTCCTAAAACCTCCTTGTTCTTCTCCAACTAATTCCTCAGTAATTTCCCTAACTCTGTCAATAAGTATCCTACCATATANCAGACGCCTCAATCCCGAACGGGGTGGCCACAAACAAATCGCCTCCATGTCACTCTGTCCCCTGCCATTTCACTACCACGCTCCCAACTCACACCCCCCTCTCTCATATACCTCTCCACTCCATCCCTCCATCTCATCCTCGGCCTCCCCCTCCCTCTCGCCCCCTCCACCTCACTCACATACACTCTCCTCGTCAATCTTTCACTCTCCATCCTCTCCACATGCCCAAACCACCTTAACGTGTTTCTCCTAACGCTTCCCATCACGTCCTCAACCACACCACAACGCTCCTTCACTTCCTCATTTGTTAGTCTGTCTCTCCATGTGACTCCACATGCTCCTCTCAAATAACTCATTTCCACTGCTCTCACTCTTGACTTCTGTCCTTCCAACAGGGTCCAAGCTTCACTTCCATATGTCAGAGTTGGTATCACAATACTGTCATGTAACAACTTTTTCACTTCCATGCTCACCTCCCTGTTTCTTATCACTGCTTTCAACGAACCAGCAACCTTCCTTCCCTGCTGTACCCTTTCGAGCACTTCACCCTCCAGACTACCATCCTTACTCATCACACTGCCCAAGTACTTAAATTCACTCACATTCTCCATTTCCTTCCCATCCAATCTCACTGTACACTCACTGGCTTCACTTCTCTCGAAGACCATCACTTTACTCTTCCCCACATTCACCTTTAGATTCCGTTTCTTACACACTCTCCCAAACTCATCTACCAAGCCTTGCAGCTCCCCTTCGTCTTCACTCAACAACACAGTATCATCTGCAAACAACAGTACAGGGAGTTTCCACACACTGCCCTCTCTCACTAGGGCCACGCCAACATCCACTGCCCGACCTTGTATCTCTTTTATAACCCCATCCATATACAGATTGAACAGCCATGGAGACATGACACATCCTTGTTTCAATCCAACCTTCAAATGGAAAGATTCACTCAGTTTGCCATCCACACGCACTGCAGCCTTAGCACCCTCATACATACTCTTCACTGCCTTCAACAACTTCCCATCCACTCCATATATTCTTAATACCTTCCACAAACCTTGTCTATCCACCCTGTCATATGCTTTCTCCAGATCCATGAAGGCTGCATACAACTTCTTGCCCTTCTCTAGAAACTTTTCCACTAAGGATCTAAGAATGAATATCTGGTCTACACAACCTCTTCCCTTCCTAAAACCTCCTTGTTCTTCTCCAACTAATTCCTCTGTTATTTCCCTAACTCTGTCAATAAGTATCCTACCATATATTTTTCCTATTACACTGAGAAGGCAAATGCCCCTATGATTACCACACACTGCTTTTTCCCCTTTTCCTTTGTACAGAGGAATAATTATACCTGACTTCCAATCCTCCGGGACTCTACCCTCCTCCCAAGCCAATCTGCACACCTTCCACATCCAGTCTATTACTATCTCTCCCCCATGCTTCAGCATTTCACCACACACTCCATCAATTGTGAATACTATTTCTATCAATTTCTGTTCTTGTGAATACTATTTCTATCAATTTCTGTTCTTGTGAATACAACACTTCATCAAATTTCTCATTCTTTAGTTAAGTTTACCTTTACATACTATACTGCCATTTCAGTTTAATATTCTTAACTTGCCTAGGCCTGGGTTCCTACGTTCCTCTGTGGGGCGACACAGGATTGGATAATGGATGGATGGATGAATGACTACCGTACCACGGTAAATTCAAAAGATTATTTTCATCACTGGTATCTATTGAAGCTTTATAAATGAGGGCGGAGTGCATAGAGCATTATTACATTTCAGAGTTGTTTGCATGTGAAAGCCATTCGCCATGATGCAGGCCGTACCATGGCAAACAATGTGTAGCTACCCAGCAACCTACTGCACTGGTTGGCCATACTCTCAAGTATATTTTCACTCACTTGTCTGGCCATAAGTGTAATAACAGCCATTTGGCGAGATTCAATTCAGTAAGACATTTTATTATGCTAAAAATAAAAATAATATAGCATGATAAGACAGAACTGTTGAAAAAACTGGACCGTGGTGTTCCCGCGTGGAAGTTGCATGAATACATATGGTTCTGGTTCCTCAACTGCTTACGATACCAAAAAGCAAAGGGCAAAAATACTGATTTTCTAGGAAGCCACCGATTCAAAAAAGCAAATGAACATGAGAAAAACTTTGAAACAGGGTAAGAGTATTGATCCTGATATGGCATGGTTTCGACAGCGTCGGATGAAGTGGACTTGTCAGGAAACTTGATAATGAACCAGGCTCAGTTCTTCCATAAAAAACTTATATTAGAACATGCGAGTGATTACTCTGAAGGATTGTGGGTCAGAGGTGTATTGCTGAATTATTATACATGATCTCCAATGGTCCCAGTTGAATTATTATGTGACATAAGTAGCCTCGATTAGTCCAGCAAAACGGTTCACCCAACACGGCTCTGGAATGGAGGGTGCCAGAAAACTGGTGTTGTACCTGTATTTAAAAAATGGGGAAATGAAACACAGAAGCCTAACATTTATTTCTGTTGCTAAAGAGCAATTAGTAAGAGGGGTGCCTTCATGTGGTGGCACTGATACAAAAGGGCAAATTATAGTAAAGCCCTTCAGCAATCTTTTTTCATACATCCCATGAGGAGGATTTTGGTCTGCAGGAAAATGGATGTTTCAGCCTGCAGTCCAGTGGGTTCATATCCAAGGGCCTCAACAACAGTTCAACTGAATGTGGCCCAAATCAAAGACCTACAATCCTATGTCAATATTCCTTCATCAATATCAGTTTGTAGCCAAATTTCTTAATCCCATGTATTCCCCATGGCAAAATAATAATCTTAGGTCAGGCTAAAGTGAAATGAGTATACATATAACCAAAAGCCTTTATCCCAGATGGGGCAGTAGCACTGGCAGAACCATTTTTGTACTAGTGAAACAATTTATGAAAAAATAACTTGTTACTCACAGAAGCCCACAAAAAAGCAGCAGAGGCATTGGTGGTGGGGGTGGTGATGGTTGTGGAGGTGGTGGTAGTTGTGGTGACAGTGCTGGTAGGCACTTGTAGTAATAACAGTGTTCATGCCTCTCTCTCAATTTTCATTTGGAACATGAGGACACTCCCTGAAATCCATGAATAGGCCTTAGTGTTCAGGTCCAAACATAAGATAACCCATTTACTATGGAGGAGTTACATCATAAATCTTTTTAGTTTACAAAATCATTGCTGAAGAAGTATGCCCTCACATGCTGGCAATGACATAACTTGGCAGCTCTACTACCTAGCTTTGTAAATCTTCAACTCCTCCCTATCCCCCAACAAAGAATTGTGTGCTGCATAAGGAAAATTCCAGCCCGAGGCCCATTTAGTTCATATCTAGATGAGGTTGGATCACAACAAAATAATAACAGCTAAGAATCATAATGGCTGAGTGATAAACTACAATCAATTTTTACAAACATCACCTACTGTAAATTAAGAAATAGCAGATCAACTTTATCACTGACAAAGGAATTTTAATACAAAAATTCTGTATCATACTGAGGATTTAACAACAAATAAGGAGGCACAAAAATGCTACTTAACAGTATGGGACATTCATTTTACATATACAACTACCAGAACTGTCAACTGGGAGCTAATATATTTATAAGCAGCAATGGAACTTCAATATGCAATTTCTTTTTAATGAGGACTTTCATCTATATAACAACGAATAATAAATAATAATAATAATAATAAATAAATAATGGCAACACTTATAATACCATTATTAGTAAAATTACTAAACCATGTGGAGAGGATGGAGAGTGAAAGATTGACGAGGAGAGCGTATGTGAGTGAGGTGGAGGGGGCGAGAGGGAGGGGGAGGCCGAGGATGAGATGGAGGGATGGAGTGGAGAGGTATATGAGAGAGAGGGGGGTGTGAGCTGGGAGCGTGGTAGTGAAATGGCAGGGGACAGAGTGACATGGAGGCGATTTGTTTGTGGCCACCCCGTTCGGGATTGAGGCGTCTGGCAATAGATAGATATATAGATATAATAAATGAATACCGTACAGTCAGACTTTCATCAAGGAAGTGGCCACGAACAAACTGCCTCCATTTCTCCATCAATCTGCCCTCCCTCCACAACTCACTACCTGAAAAAAAAAAAAATTAAAAAAAATAAATAAATAATTAGTGTTTTGAAAACCAAAAGTGAGAATTATTCTTGTGGGCCCTTGAAGCTTTGTAGCATTTCCTCCAAACCAATTTGAATATTCCACCTTAACATTCCCTTGTACGTTATTTATGTCTGTTGTAAGGTGCTGGAGAGGAATGCCGGCATAATAACTCTGCTCCATTACAGTACTTCTTCATCGAAACATTCAACTACTTTCCTATCCCTCCAAAGGAGGACTGCAAACTGGACAAAAATGGCAACTTCATCCTGCAGTCCACTACGTTCACATTCAGATGAGCCTGGGTCCACAAAAAAAGCAACATCTTAATGTTTTATTTATTAACTTTGAGAAGGATCTGTAGTAGTGAAGGGGTTTATTAATGCCCTGTCTAACTGTTCCTGTCTGATACCTCTCTCCTAAGCTGAACAAAGGGTTCAGTTCAAAAAGCTTAAGCTCAGTGGAGATAAAGGGCACAACATGCATGTCCCTACACTAGATTTTTTTTTTTTTAATTTAATCAGTTATACTCAGGCCTTGGCTCAAGTTGCTACAGGCCTGTTAATTTTTATTATTTTTTTTAATGCAAGGAAGAAGGAACCAAAGGCTAGGGCCCGCATACTGTTCCTTCCAAGAAAAAGTAAAAACAATACAAAAGAGAGCCAAATTCAAGCTCCATTCATTTTGAGATGCCTGGACACAATGCGTTTGAAAGACTGGAGATCAAAGGAAGTGGGGAATACAGACAGAGGGAGACAGTTCCAGAGTTGACCAGTTGCATAAATGAAGGACTGGGAGTAACGGTTAACTCTTGCATTAAAGAGTTGGACAGAAAAGGGATGAGAGTTTGTTGCTAGACGGGTACTACGTGCCCGTCGTAGAGGTGGAGGGATGCAAGCAGACAGTTCAGAGGAACAGTGACCATTGAAGTAGCGATAGAAGAGAGATAAAGAAGCAACAGTGCGGCGAAGAGACAAAGGTTGAAGGGAATCAGTAAGTGGAGGAGAGTTAATGAGCCAAAAAGCCTTTGACTCCACCCTATTGAGAAGAGCTGCATGTGGGAAGACTCCCCACACATGAGAGTTGTACTCCATACATGGGCGAATAAAACCCGTGTACAAGGTCAACAACTGTGCAGGGGTAAAGAAAGTTCGGAGTCGGCTTAGCACACCTAATCTCTTGGAAGCAGATTTCACAAGAGATGTAATATGTTCTTTCCAAGACAAATCCTGAGAGAATGAAACCCCAAGCATGTTCAAGGATGATGCAGGACTGAGCTTGTTTCATTTCGTTTCGTTTTTGAAGGCTCCAACATGCTTGCATGCGTCAGCTTTGGTCACCTAATGGCGGCTCTCCACGCTGCTCGATCCCTGGCAGCCTCCCTGTTCAGTCCCTTAACCCTTAAGTCACACTTAATGACCTCATCCCATGTCTTTCTTGGTCTACCACTCCCAACCCCTCCCCCAGTATTAACACCTCACACCCATCCTCTCCACATGTCCAAACCACCTCAGCCTACCTCTCCTCATCACAACACCAATACACTCCAGTCCCATCCTACCTCTCAACTCTTCCATCGTAAACCCAGCCCCCCCAGGCCTTGCACGCAGGGACGCACTGCACATCCACCTAATCATTGTCATTTCTGTACATTTAAACCTGCGAATATCCTCTTCCTTTACTGCCCAGGTCTCACTACCATACAGCATCACACTCCTAACACATGCTGCATACAAAGACCCCTTAGCACGCAAGGAGAGTCCTCTCAATGTCAGGAGAGGCAACAGCTCCCTGAACTTCTTCCAACCACTTCTCACCCTAGCAACTGAGCTAACTCCAGCCCCACCTCCAGCACATAACATATCTCCCAAATAACAAAACTCCTCCACACACTCAAGAGACTCACAATCTCAACCTGCTCTCCCCGACACACTGCACACACAAAATCAGGATTATCTCGCAGTCTACCTCTAATACCATTACATCTCTTGTGCACCCATTTATTACAAACACTGCACATGATGGAATTACTTCCCACACCTTTGTGGCAAACTGCACATGGCCACTCTCCTTCTCTGACTGTGCTGCCACCAACCCTAGATATCCTGCATTTACCCCCCTTAAGCCCTTGTGCCCCATACCATCTCTCCACTTCCTAAATCTTTCCTCCGCCTCCTTTTCATTCTCTGCAATCAACACCCAATCATCAGCATACAACATCTCCCACGGGAATCCATCTCTGAAGTCACGTGAGAGGGCTTCAAGTACCATGAGAAACAAGGGACTCAAAACTGACCCCTGATGCACACCAACATTCATGGAAAACTCATCACTTAAATCTCCATTCACTCTTACCTGGGTGCGATGACCCACATACATGGCCATAACCACCCTACCAGCCACTCTTCCAACCTTAGCTTTCTCACTGCCCATTTCACCACCTCTCTGAGGACTCTGTCAAGGGCCTTTTCCAATCAACAAAAACAAAATATAGGTCCCTTTTCTTTCCAACATATTTTTCCTGAAGCTGTCAAACAATATATATGGCATCAGTGGTCCCCCTGCCTGGCATAAACCCAAACTGCATCACATCAATATTCACTCTTTCTCTAATCATACCTTCTACAACTCTCTCCATTACTTTCATTATCTGATCTAAGTGCTTTAAACCTCTATAACTTCCCCTTTCCAGGGCATCACCCTTCCCTTTGTACACATTTACAATTACACTCTTCAGCCAATCATTTGGGACAACACACTCACATATAAACATGTTTATCAGGTCAGTGACTAACCTCCCCCCAATATCTCCTGAGGCCTTCAACATTTCAGCAGTCAACCCAGACACACATGCTGCCTTCCCCAACCACATCGTGCCTATTGCCTCACTCACAGTAGCAGTGTCAATCAAAGGCCAAGGGCCAAACACTGGATCTGCTGGCTCCAAACCTTCCCTGTCCTGGTCAAACTCCTCATTCAACAACCTGTTATAATGCTCTCTCCATGCATCTTTAATATCCCCGCTGTTCACCACTACCCTTCCTTCATCATTCTTCACACACTGCTCGCCTACAATATCCCGATTATCCCTCTTCACCTGATTTGCCACCCTAAATATCAAATTTTTCCTCTCCCCATGATTTACATTATCAAGTAAGAGTCTCTGTGACTCAGACTTCACCCTGTACACCTCTCTTCTAGCCCTACACTTGGCAACCAAGCACTCCTCCCTGTTACCACCCTTCTTCCATTCCCGGAAAAGCCAGTTAACCTAACCAAACAGATCTAACCTAACCTAACTGACAGAAAATGAAGGCAAAAATCACTCAAATCGCATCAAAAACCACCAGAAAAAGAATACTGCACAACCGGTAAGTTACCCTAACCAAACAGACCTAAACTAACCAAACCTAACCTAACCAACAGAAAACGATGGAAAAAAATCACTGAAATCGCATTAAAAAACCACCAGAAAAATATACTGCACAACCAGTTAACCTAACCAAACAGACCTAAAATAACCAAACCTAACCTAACCAAACCTAACGTGCTGCAGCAGAATGCGTTCCTTGGAGGTACAATGGTCCGTGTTGTGCAGTATATTTTTCCGCTGGTTTTGGATGCGACTGAAATGATTGTTGCCTTCTTTTTCTATCAAAAATGCTTCATTTCACCTCCTCATCCAAAGTTCATGACTGGAAAAGGGGCAAAGTGGAGCACTTCCGACAAAAATTATAAAAATCACTCAAATGTCATCAAAAACTATCAGAAAAAATACACCGTGTTTTCTCTATAACTCAGAGGCTACACCCGAAGCTCAGATTACGTCCTACCTTGTCGGAAGCCAGAGCGAGAAGGATTTGAAATTTCTACCCAGAAGGAATCAAAGACCACACTTCAATTGACTGGTAGAATACCATCATGTGACATAAAGTATGCCTATGAGTGGCTGAAGCAGACCTAGCAGACGTATGCGCAGTCGACGGAAGGATAAACACACGTACAAACACATGCATTGTTTTACAGTAAGGGACTGGCTGTCAAGATCCAAGGTATGGTTTGGGGGGAAATTGTAATTAAAATCATTATTTCTGTACATATCGATTTCCGAATGGGGTTATGGGGGTTCATTAGCATTCTTAGGTAATATATTATGCGTTCATGGTGGTAATATCCCTGAACTGCATATTAGCAACTTGTAAAATAATAATACCAAAATAGCTTGTAATTCATTTATGTTCCTTTGCATCATGTTACGTTAGACATCTATGATTTTCTATTTTTTTTTTTTTAATTGCACAATATCTGGCTTTATTTCAGATCAAAATATGACTACCCCAAGATTATAATGTACTGAATGATTTTTACTTTGAAAATTGTCCTCCCAATTCCTAATTATTATTATTCTTTTTTTTTTATGTGTCCGACTCTGGGCATTGGCTTTACAGCCTGCTATCAAGGCCCAGCAGTCCTCCTACATACCATACACCTCTACATGTCACATGACACTTGGGCTTGCAGGTCAAAAAACTATGAAACTAGCGATTTGCAAACGATCTGATAGTCAAATTTCTCAAAACACACCAAACCATACAAATTCATGACTGTAATCCAATGTTATGGTGTTATGGTTTTCTAATAATTTAAGTGCTGTATATAGATTTATAGGTCTACCTTACCTCTAACACCTCAATCCAAATTTTTTTTTTCCATACTACTTCCAGACAATTCTTAATTCTCCAAAGGCCACACACAATGTTAAGCAACCGTCCTTAACCTCCGCACAATTTGATATCACTCACAAGGGTAGACAATGTTGTCTGAAGGTAACACGAATGAAAAAATAATACAACTAGTAAAACATCATACATCAGACTGAACCGGTGACCAAGTAGCGCTACCATTTTGGACACCATTACCAGCAAAAGGAATTTAACTTGTTTTCACTTAAGATTACTCTTTCAAAACTTTATACTGGGCGTCCCAACCGATCTCGAGTCTTTAATCACACGGCAGATTCTGTCTATTTCACGTAAAATATGACACGAAGGAAAAAGAAAGAACAAATAAAGACCACTCGCCTGCGGCACCCCCTTCGACGTTTCCGTTCCAGTGATGGCACAAACCTGATGAAGGACGAATAAAGGTAAAACAATCATCGTAAAAAGTCAAAATAATGCTTTACAGAATACATAAACAATTTATTCTACAAGACAAGATTATTTATTGGTTACTAAGTCTAACAAATAATAATCAAAACAATAATCCGTTTTATGGAGAATTTACTAAGACCATTTCGAGTTTTGGTGCCAGGGATTCGTATTACCAGTTAATCATTTTTCTGCTCGATGTGATATTCTATTTAGGGTCAATTTTAGCGTCTAGATGCAAGTGATGAAAGTTTTTCTCTATATAAACATGAAGCTCTAGCAATCTTTTTCCGTGATTACAGGTCCTTTTATAGCTATTTTCATGAGAGTACTGTATTAACGTCAATCTAGTGTTTTTTTTTTCTTTGCTCTACTTCCATTTACAATTATATTCACGTTTTGGTGCAAGATATCTTCCTATATTCTTGAAATTTCTCCATATTTATCGATATTCCCTAGCTTATATCATGTTTTGCGATATGCTAGAGATTTTCCTATTCAATATTCTAACGGAGTTTGAGAACAGGTCGGTCTAGCAGCATTGGTAACACTCCTTCCTCCGGCATTTAATATTTAAAGATGGGCGGGTCATGAAGTAGGTACATTGTTAACTAATCTTTTTGAAATGCCCACCCCGACGGGAGAACCAGGGAGGGATGTCGCAACCCCCACCCAGGGAAGAGACAACGGGAAGGCAGATGTCACAACACCCACCCTAAGAGGAGACAACAGGAAGGCAGATAGAGAGCGTAAAGGCTCAGGTAAAGACGGCTCACGTCCCTGCCTGCATTACGACCCTCTCGCCCTCAACCCACGACCCACCAGGACTGCAGTTCAAGTCCCCTACTCTCCAGCTGAGACAGCCCTCCCCAGGTTCAGGGTGGGACTACCTCCATAGTCCCAGACAGCACCGCGACACAGGCCACTGTCCCTGTCGGATATGAGGCAGAGCAGGCCACCGTCCGCTTCTCAGCTGTTACCCCTTGCAGGACTGCAGCACAGGCCACCGTCCGTATCGGGCAAGAGGTAAAGCAGGCCACCATTCACTCCTCACCTGCAGTCACCTCTAGGGGCAGCACCGCGACACCGGCCACCGTCTGTGTCAGGCAAGAGGCAGAGCAGGCCACTGTCTGCTCCTCAACTGCACCCTCCTGTAGGACCGCGCCACAGGCCACCATCCATGTCGGGCACGAGGCAGAGCAGACCACTGTCTGCTCTTCACCTACAGGTATACACAGGAACAGCGCCGTGACAGGCCACCGTCTGTGTCGTGTACTAGGCAAAGCAGGCCACCATCCGCTCCTCAGCTGTTACCTGTGACAGCAGCTGTTACCTGTGACAGCACCGCAGTACAGGCCACTGTCCATACCAAGAAGGAAGGATCAGCCACCATCCGTCCTCCGGCCGCCCCCTCCACAGGGAGCTGGACCACCACACGGGCCACCGTCCGTGTCAGGCAGGGTGAACAGGCCACAGTCCGTTCACCTCCTGCAGTCCTTGGGACTAAAGGAACTGCCATGTTAGCCACTGTCTGCACAGGGAGGGAGAAGCAGGCCACTGTCCACTCCCTATCCTCTACCCCTAGGACATTCCCTAAGGAGGACGTCCCTGGCTTAGCCCACCACCACTCCTGTGGTCGAGTGGGACTTTCTTCCTCTCCCCACAAAGGTGAATCCCTGGAGGAACTGCAGTTGGAGGACTTCTGGAGAAGCACTGTGGACAGCCCAGGGATCCATACCATGCAGCCGGCGCCCCAGCGATGTCCCCGACTGCCAGACTCCCGTCGGAAGGGCCACCGCAGACCACCCCTGAAGGCAACCCCACCAAAGGGAAGCCACACCCCCCAGTGTCCCAGGGGCATCTCCAGGGCCCTGGAGTGTGACCTCTCCAGCCCCATCAGCCAGAACTCCGCCTCCTGGAGTAGGTGCCTGCAAGAGTGCTTGCTTGCCCTATTCGGCCCAAGCCCTGAGACCAAACCCCACGACAAGGCCCTGACAGGAAAGCGCCTCCCTCCCTGCTGCCCACAATCCAGCCCAGACAATCTGACCCTTGCAGAGAGTCATGCGTCTACTACAGAAAGACGACTGACCCGGGACTCCCCCCACACCTGGTTGCCACCTGTAAGCAGTCCAGACAGTCCAGTCGCCCAGTCTCAAGTCCTCTAGTCCGACTTGTGCTTTGTACCTAAACTGTGTATTGTGAAATATTGTCTTTGTCTTGTCAGTGTTGTAACTATGGTAATAAACATGTAAGGTTGGTTCAGCCTAGTTTTTATACCCTGTTCCTTTAGTTGTATGCACTAGACCTGGTCTTGAAAAGAACCCTAGAGCAGTTGCTCGTGATCAAGGAACAAGAAGTTGAACCTTGAACACACAGCATAACACTGGTGGCTAGTGGTGGTTCTTGATCCAGTTGGCAGCAACAAGGAACAAAAGGGAAAATATAGCAAAATGGCAGCCAAACCTCATGTCCAATTACCCAAGTTTGACCCAGAACAGTACGATATCACCACATATCTATCTATGGTCAAACCACTCCTAGAGATAGGATCTAAAGACAACAGGCAGAAAATAGCAGTCACTCTGCTTCTCCTGGGGAAAGCAGTAGTGAGCATCGCCCCCAAGATCGTCCCAGAGCTGACATGGGCCAACTTCGCCCAGATCGTGACACAAGCAATCACGCCATCCCTGGGAACAGCCGTAGTTCTATCACAGCTAGACGCCCTCACCTTCGACAGCAACCTGGACGACACACTCATCCTGGCCAAGCGACTCGTCACCGCCACATACCCAAACGCCAACGCAGTTACCTGAGATGAACATGTATTCAACACCCTATTAAGGATCATCAAGGAGCACTTCACCATTTATGGCCCCATGGGAGACCTTGATAAGGACATCCAGTTAGTGAGACATCATCTAGCTGCCCGCCACACCACGCAACACATAAGTGCCGTCAGTAAATTTCCTACCAAGAGACCCACACCACACCACACCACACCACAAGCCACACACACCCTCTGCCAATCCAAGCCCTCCAACAACTCCCACCACACCCACAGCACACCCCACCAAAAGGCACCCCACTCCCAGGGTAAACAACAACATGATCTCCATCAACCCATGGGAGTTCTCTGCGTGAAGCCACAAATGTCCCCTACACGACATCCATGAACAACTCAAAGCTGCCTGGCACAAAGCAACCACTCAGGGACACCGAAAAGTCTCTTCCTTAGACACAGAGGGCGTCAAAGACAAAGCTTCCACCACCGATGGTGCTGACCCCAGGGACGTGGATGGAGAACCAGAAGAAGAATACGATGTCCCACTGGATTTTTAGGCCCGTCCCTGCACCTCGCCACGGTGGTGGGGGCCACCTCACAAAAGTATCGATTCCCAGTCTACAACAAGATGAGGCTGAATGGGGTAAAAGCAAGGCTACTGGTGGACACGAGAGCAGCCAGATCATTCCTCTATGCTCATTTCCAATCTCGCCACAAATCAGCCTTTGGCCCGACAAACTGCGAGCCATCACAGATCTCCCTCTACCCTGAGACGTCCACAGAATACGCGCCTTCCTGGGGCTCACATCATACAACAGGTGCTTCGTGAAGGGATTTGCCAACATCGCCAAGCCCCTTCATGACATGATGAGGAAAAGCGAGCCCTTCACCTGGGCTGACGATCGGATCACCACCTTCAACACCCTGAAAAATAAACTCATCACCGCTCCGATCATCGCATTCCCCGACTACACAGTACCTTTCCAGCTCTACACTGACGTGTCCCTAATGGCAATCAGCGCCGTCCTCGCACAAGTGCAAGAGGGGCAAGAACACATCATCACTTGTGCCAGCCGCACCCTCAACCAAGCCGAGAAAAACTACGCCGCCACTAAACAAGAATGCCTGGGCATCATATGGGCATTAGAACACTTCCAGGTCTATCGTTCTGATACCCAGGTAACCATCATCACCGACCACCAATCTCTCCAATGGCTGCGCCAGTCCAATGCCCACAATGCCCAACTCATTCACCGGAGGGAAACCCTGGAAGAATTCAACTATGCAATCTCCTATCGCCCTGGAAAATTACACACCAACGCCGATGCTCTGTCCCGACTGCTGATTAACTCCATCCACACTGAACCCAACCTGCTCCACCAGTGGCACAACAGAGATTGTCCCCACTGGATACCACCCCACATATTCACAAGAATACACCAGCAGGGCGATCATCTATTCACCCAGTCCGGCCACATAGTGCTTGACCCCAACACTGCCCTCAACGCCATGACCCACCTCCACTCCGACAATGGCATTCACCAGGGCACAAAAAAATTGTTGCAAGTATTCAGTGACATTTATTGGACAGCCAGCCCCTCCAACTTAGCCAAACAAGTCACCCAGACCTGCTGAGCTTGCATCCTGGCCAAAGATATCACGCTCACCACTGGCCCATTAGGAAAAATCACTTCCCACAAACCCTGGCAGCTACTATCAGTGGACGCAGTCAGCCCCCTCCCCCCTAAGTCCGGCTATAAATATATCATCACATTCGTGGTTACTTCTTCCAAATTCCTCATCGCCTGTCCCGCCAAGGAACACAATGCCCTAACAGTGGCCAACGCCCTCGTCTACCACGTCTTCCCCTACTTCATTATCCCACAAGCCCTGCACTCAGACAATGCCCCGGAATTCACCGGCAAAATATGGGAAGAACTAGCCACCATGTTTGGCTACAAAATCTTGCACTTCTCTCCCTACTGTCCCCAGGGGAATGGAGTGTGCGAGAGGAGCCATCACACCCTCCTCAACCAGGTACGGGCTCAAACAGAGGAAACCAAAAACAAAGACTGGCTGGCACATGTCAAGATTGTGCAATGGGGTATGAACACCTGCCTCAAGATGGCATCTCTCCACATGAAAGGATATTCAGAGTGGCTCCCCTCCTGTTACCACTATGAAATCACCTCCAATCTCCCTCCACATCTCCGACGTCTGATCCCCTCCACCACCTTAAAAGACGATTGCACCATTTCCAAAAACACCAAGATCTACAACCCGACATCACCCCAGCCAGCCCCTATAAACCAGGGGACCTAGTTGTAGTTGCTCGACTCCCTACCCCTGACAAGATTTCATCACAATTCACGGGGCCCAACACCATCACCAGCATCCCCAACCCCTACCAAGTCACCATCAAGTATCACGATACCCTCCGCACTTATCGCAACCGACATGTGCGCCCCTTCACCGCCAAACAACTGCCATTCGCACAATCCCCAGCCCGTCACCCCACCCCACCCCGCATCTGACTTGTACAACTTTTACTTTTCACCCTCCCCTACCTCATCCTCTCTCTCATCCACTTCCCCCTCCTCATCCCCCGCACCTCCGACCTCACCCTCCGTGACCTCACCTCAAGATTCACTTCCCGCCACCATGGCCAACCCAGCCATCCAGCCCCAGAACCCCACCAAACCTCCCACTGCACCCCTGCCCACACACACCTCCCACCACCACCCACGCACAAACGAAATCATCTCCTTCACCTCCTCCATATCCCTCGCCCGTGGCTCACACCCATCCCCACACCGACCCCTCACCCACCACCACCACCACCACCCCTACACCCCCTCTAGACCCCCACACCCTGCCACCGGCACCCTCAGCACACCCAGCCACCACACTGCACCCCTGGTAACCACCAACACCAGTCCTCACCACCACAATGACCCGTTTGTGTCACACACGAGCCAGAGCAGGCCACCATCTGCTCCTTACCTACAGGTATACACAGGAATGGCGCCGCAACAGAGGCCACCATCTGTGTTGGGTACAAGGCAGAGCAGGCCACCGTCTGTGTTGGGTACAAGGCAGAGCAGGCCACCATCCGCTCCTCAGCTGTTACCTGTGGTGGTACTGTGGTACAGGCCACTGTCTGTACCGAGAAGGGAGGATCGGCCACCATCCATCCTCTGACTGCCCCCCCCACAGGGAGCAGGACTGCGACACAGGCCACCGTCCGTGTCGGGCAGGGTGAAGAGGCGATCGTCCGCTCACCTCCTGCAGTCCTTGGGACTAGAGGAACTGCCAAGTTGGCCACCATCTGCACAGGGAGGCAGAGCAGGCCACCGTCTGCTCCCTATCCTCTACCCCTAGGACATTCCCTAAGGAAGACATCCCTGGCTCAGCCCACCACCACTCCTGTGGCCAAGTGGGACTTTCTTTCTCTTCCCACAGAGGTGAACCCCTGGAGAAGCTGCAGTTGGAGGACTTCTGGAGAGGCCCTGTGGACAGCCTGGGGATCCACGCCCTGCAGCTGGTGCCCCGACAATGTCCCCGACTGCCAGACTCCTGGCAGAAGGGCTGCTGCAGACCACCCCTGATGGCGACCCCACCAAAGGAAGGCCACAGCCCTCAGTCTCCCAGGGGTGTCCCCAGGACCCTGAGGCATGACCTCCCCAGCCCTATCAACCAGAACTCTGCCTTCCAGAGTAGGAGCCAGCAAGAGTGCCTGCTCGCCCTATTCAGCCCGAGCCCTGAAAGCTGAACCCCACAACGAGGCCCTGACTGGAAAGGGCATCCCTCTACACCACCCAGCAGTCCAGCCGAGATGATCTGGCCTCTGGCGAGAGTCCTGTGTCTACCACATGAAGACAACTGTCCCAGGACTCCCCCCACACCTTGCCGCCAGAGAGCCCAGTCACCCAGTCCCAAGTCCTCTAGTCTGACCTGTGCTTTGTACCAAAATAGTGTATTGTGAAATATTGTGTCTGTGTCTTCTCAGTGTTGTAACTAAGATAATACACATGTAAGGTTGGTTCAGCCTAGTTTTTATGCCCTGTTCATTTAGTTGTATGCACTAGACCCGGTCTTGAAAAGAATCCTAGAGCAGTTGCTCGTGATCAAGGGACAAGAAGTTGAACCCTGAACATGCAGAATAACATTTTCATGTTATGGTTCATAGGAGGTACGTGGCTTGAATATTTGTATGCAGATGTTTACACAGGTGCCATGGATTTAATTACATGCAAAAATCCTTAGACAGGTCCTCCTGTCTAAGGATTCTTGCTGTATTGAGGACTTTTGTTATGGTCACTTACCAGAGAAAGCCGGTAGACCTTATGATTAATTTAGCCAGTGATCTTCCATTTTTGAATGTCATGAGTAAATTGCACAATCTTTCATAACATAAAGGATATTTCCACAGGATCTGGGTGTCAAAAATGAATTTACAAGTATAATAATCCCTGTTGTAAACTTTTCAATTGTTAATGGGAACTCCTGCTGCAGATTGCCCCTATATTATTTTATTTTATTTTCTTAATTTACCTTGTAATAGAATTAAATATACAGAACCTAACCCATCTGTGATAGCTGTGCACAGTAGGAATATGAACTTTATTTTTTCTATGTTAGGGCCTCAGCACAATATGTGGCTGTTTCAGAAAAAAGAAATAAAGGCTTTATTTTTTTTTTCCTATGATAATTTTAATACCACAGAATATCCCGATCTAACCTTACCTCATTTAATTAATGCAGGTTAGCCAAACCTAACCATATGTAATGTTCACTGGAAAATATAGGCTCCATTATCATCATTTTTTTTTTTTTTACATGTATGGAAAATCATTAGGAAAACGATATTAACAAGAAACTGTCAGAAAATACAATTAAAAATCAGAAAAGGACACTTAATCCCAATATAACAAACCCAGTTTACCAAACAAACTCCTGTTTACTATTCTATCTATCTGTCTATCTATGTCCATCTACCTGTCTACTGTTCCTGGCCAATGTTGCAGCCATAGACACTAATTCTTATTATTAGCTACTTTTTAATGATCACTTGTTAAATCGACTGGAAATTTCAGAAAACTTGCTTGTTAATGATCCATTCCTGTCCATAATGCTGATTTGCCACAATCTCTGATTCTGCAGTACCAGTTATATGAAAGAAGTTTGTGATATTTTGGAAGTGTCCTTGAGTTACAATGAGGACTGCATGTATGATATTTACGGGATATGTGTTTTGCTTGCTCTTCGAACCTAGCCTCACTGTGAATGTGTGTTTTTGTTGCTCTCTGAACCCAAGTGCAGTATGTACAGTATGTGTTTTTCTTGCTCTTTGAACCTATCCTCACTCTGTATGTGTGTGTGTGTGTGTGTGTGTGTGTTTCCTGCCCTTTGAACCCATCCTCACTGTGAATGTGTGTTCTTGTTGCCCACTGAACCCTATCACAGTGTGTATATGTTTCTCTCTTGCTCTCTGAATCCCACCTTACTGTATTCATAGGTGGGAAATGAGCTGATGAAGATGATACTGGTTTACATACATATATTCATCTTGCAGAGCAGTTTTCTTGTTCTCACGGATCAGGGTGTCTTCATGCATGACTTTTTTACTTCAGGTGCCTGGTGGTCTCTTACTCAAAATGCTTCAGTTGAGGTGATGGCCTTGCATACATTCAATTCCCCAGAGGTGGCTGGAGGTTTATGATCGAGTGGTGCCACCCAGGGAAGAACAGGCTACAGGAACCAAGGTAAGGAATTGGAGCTGGATAGTCAGAAAGTCCTTGGTATGTTTTGTGTGTGTGTGTGTGTGTGTGTGTGTGTGTGTGTGCGTGCGTGCGTGCGCGTGCGCGCACGTGCGAGCGTGTCAGATCGGGGGGGGGGGTGAGTTCCATTGGTGTTGCTATACCCAAAAGTTCACAAACAATCCTTGCCAGGATTGTGCCCTGCCTTTCATATTTCTCAGTCCTCCCTGAATGACACAGTACCCCTCCTTCTCATACTCTTTCATGTGCTTCATACTGTTATCATATGGTTGGTAGAAACCAGAGCCAAGTGCTTGTTACCAAAAAGACTCATCCTCCTGTGTGTCACTATCATTCTAACATAGGCAGTGAGGACCCCTTCTCTTTCTTAAAATTAGCACTCCAAATTCCAACACATATTGATGTTTTAATGATAAGCAAATGGCACATGATGGTGAGTTGGATGTACTGTGAGATAACCCACCCACCCACACATCTGTCAACCTTTAACAACCTCACTAGGAGCATGGACTGCAGGGAGAACTACCCTTTTGTATTCCTCCACTCTCCCTTTGGGGGATATGGATGGGACTGAGAAATGTTAAAACAAGGAGACAGCTCCACCCCCCCAGTACTGTTGGTGCCACCACATGACTGTGTCCATCTCCAGCACTAATACTGCGGCAGTTAATAAAGTTCAGTACTAAACTCTTCCACAGAGAAAGGGTTAAATCTTCAACATACCTCAGATATCTCCTAAAAACTTGTCATATTTTCAGAGGCCACCTGTGCAACGTGCTACTGCTGTGGTTGGTGGTGGTGGTGCTGCTGCTAGGATTGTTGCTGTCACTGCTACTGCTGCTGCTGGGGTTTAATTGGTGCTGCTACTGCCACATGTGTTGGTTGGAGCTGTTGCAATTGCTAGGGTTGGTTCGTGCCACTGCTGCTGCTGGAGGTGGTTGGTGATGCTGTTGCCGCTGAGGCTGGATGGTGATACTGCTGCTGCTGGGCCTGTGACATTGAACTCCAGCTGCTGCTGCTGCTACTACTACAGCTACTACCACCCTCCTGAAATATGTGAGTTGCACATTATTTGGCATGTCCACCTTGACTTGGCAGAGATTTGTGTTCTTTGGTGGCCTAATTCCCATAACTCAGAAGCAGAGTAAGACAAGAATTTCAGTACTGTGGCTTTGCATACTTTCCAAATCACTTTCAAGCCAAGTTGATATGGACAGGGTATGTTAACAGCTGCTCCCCTACTTAGGAAAGTTTTCTGGAGAATTCTACACCCCATCCTTAGGTGGGAAAAGGCATTAGGGCTGATGATGATGATGATAATTGTGATCAGGGGAAATGCCAGGCTCCATAACTAGATCATTCCACCACTGGGATATACAAGTCCAGTTAATTCATCTAGGCACTCATTTTACTTGCAAATGGACAATAGTGGTGATGATACAGTGCCAGGAATCAATTCTTGGCACTATCAGGGTGACAGCTAAGCAGTAAAACAAACCACAAGGCCTAATAAAATCTCAAGCTAATAAATTGTTAATCTTATCAACAGCAAAAGTTCATAACTCAAATTAATGTTTGTAAGTGGGAGAGCAACTGTCTTTATTCCATCTAACACCAGATTTTTTATTTTTATTTTATCTGAGATTGATTCTTGGGGGGCCTGAGGATGTTTATAACCTAGCGGCATATTTATTTATATTAGTCTGCAGGTCTTCATCCTTCCCATTACACTTTTTTGTGACTAGCATTATTCTATTTGATAAACTATAACTATTGTTGAGAAGGTAATTTTATGCCAGGTTAGAGTAACAAGAGTATACTAAGCAAATTCCCCATGTATACCAGTAGCAAATGGTTTTGAAATCCTTCCACTGTACTTCTTCATGATTAGCATGTCTCCTTGTTAAGCTATTGCATCAACTCAACATTTATTTAAGGCAACATGACACAGATGCACATAGGTAGTAGATAGATTGTTATAAGTGTTACCTAGATAAATTGCTAAAAATTTTAGCTAGAAAGATTTGCCATGTTATTTTTTATGCCTTTGACCACTAGTACAGTATTTCCCTCAGTTGAACCATATCTGGTGTTAGTTCAGTGAAAGTGATTTGTCTTCTTTGTGGCTGTTGTGATTTCCTAACATAATTTCTTAGCAAGCCTCCTATAAGACACCCCAGTGAATCATGCATGTGATTATTGACTGATTATTATTACAGTATTATTATTGTTGTTTGTGTTGTACTTGCAAGATGTCAAGTGAACAGATTTTTTTGTAGCCTGTCGTTTGCCCAGTTTTTCAATTCAAATGCGTTAGATTAGCATACTGTACAGGTGTATACAGTACAGAATTGTAAGCTCCCAGATCAGATTATCAATTTTCTAAAAACCTCCACTTACCAAAATACTTTTTCACTTTTTCATGCAAATTTCCATTCAGTGTTATCTGTGCTTGAGATTATTTCTTGAACTTTTGGAGGTACCTGCTGTGTTTTCTGTTTCAATCACTCACACCAATCAACCCTGCAATGTTGACAGTTCTCTTTGTATACAAACCTCGGTCCTGTCAATTTCCCCTTGTCTGTAGTTAACTTTATCGCTCCATCAAAGTGTGTGCAGCAGGAAAAGCAATTACAGTATTCTTAACATCAAATAGAAATTGGATGTACTTTCTAGAATGTGCTAAAAGTTTGAGTAAGGTTAGTAACAAGTGTCGTATTGTTGGCATACTCTTGCACATGCCTGTACAACACAAACAGATCCAGTAAGTCCTGGTTATATGCCACAGATGCTTAAAATACAGGGTGGTTCATATGTAACATGTCTGATTACATGTGTTTTGTCCTTTCTTTTTGGACCATACCTTACCCCATCCTTAGGTGGGAAGAAGAGGTTAGGATGATGATGATGGTGATTCTGATTGCAATCGTTTCGTTTCGTTTTTGAA
>JAGKTI010003837.1:8398-54295 GCA_018397915.1 Birgus latro
GTCGGGGTGTGTGCAGGGCTCTGCCTATTCCATTTCTCCCACAACAAATCCTTTGGGCAGGGTGAGGGGAGTGGTGGAGACATTGGCGATGCGCACCATGTTGCGGTGGGGGGGGGAGGAAGGTGGGGGATAGTAGGCAGGAGGAGAAGGCTCCGGGTGGTAAGGTGGGGGAGAACAGGAGGGAGGTTCTGGTGGGTCGATTAGATGAAGCCAGGCCTCATGGTGAGGGGGAATCATTAGGGCGGAGGCAATGGTAGCAGGGAAGCTGGGGGAAGGAAGGGGAGGGGAGGGGGGTGGGGGGGATGGGGAAGAGGGTGGGAGGGAGAGTATGTACGTGCAGAGGGGCTGGAGGCCAGGGTCTGGAGGCTTGTTGAACTGAAGACAGCGCTTGTAGCAGTCGATGTTGGCTTGTAGTTTCTGAAGCAAGTCCAGGCCCAGGTAGCTGTCGTATGCACAGCAGGATGAGTTAGATACGATGAACTGGTGTTGTGCAGAGGCCTGTTGGTGGGTGTCTGCACGTAGGGCCCGAGTCTCCCCACGTATGGGCAGGGGGGCATCCCCCGCATCCACAAGGTGAGCTGAGGTGGGGAAAAGCTGGCCGAAAGTCAAACGGTGATGGGAGTAAAACTGCCTATAGAGTCAGGATCTGGCCACTCCCGTATCGTCCAGAGCCTTGCCCTTACCCCATTCGGTCTCATCTTGTTATAGATTGGGGGGCCGTATCTCTGTGAGGTGGCCCCCGCCACCATGGGGAGGTGCGGGGGTGGTCCTAAAAATCCAACTGCTGTGGTGCTTCGTCGTCCTCGGGCTCCATTTCCCCAGGGTTGGTACAGGTGGCCGACGGGGCTTTATCCATGGTGCCTTTGTCATCCAGGGGGCTTCATCCATGGTGCCTTTGTCGTCCAGGGAAGAGACCTTATGGCACCCCTGGGTGGCCGTCTTCCATCGGGCAGCCTTAAACTGCTCTTGTATGTCGTGGAGTGGACATTTGTGGCTGCACGCCGTGAATTCCCACAAGCTGATGGAAATTAAGTTGGCCTCCCTGTGGTTGGGGTGCTTTCGTGTAGGGTGAGCCCTGGGAATGAAGGGCATCAGTGGAGGGCTTGCTTGGGCTGGAGATGGCCGTGGGCTGTGGAGTGGTGCTGTCTTTTGAGTAGGGACATTGCTAACGGTGCCAATCTGTTGCAGGGAGCAGCCAGTAGATGACTCACGAGTTGGATGTCCTTATCTAGTTCTCCCGTCGGGTCATAATGTATATAGTGAAGTGCTCCCTGATAGAACTGGGGAGGATCCTGATCAGGTGGTAAAGATGTGTTGTTCCCGGGTTTCTGCATTGCACTCCGGGTATGCGGCGGTGACGAGTCGCCTGGCCTGGATGAGTGTGTCGTCGAGGTTGCCGTCGTATGCTAGGGAGTTGAGCTGTGATAGCGCCACGACTTTCCCTAGGGATGGGGTGACTGCTTGAGTCGCCAGTTGAGTGAAGTCCGCCCATGTCAGCTCCGGGACGATCTTGGGTGCAATACTGGCTACTACTTTGCCCAGGTGTGGCAGGGTCATTGCTATCTTCTGCCTGTCTGTCTCAAACCCTATGTCCAAGAGTGGCTTGACTATCTTTAGGTACAGTATGTGCGGATGCCGTATTGCTCAGGGTTGAATTTCGGTAACTGAATGTGGGGTTTGGTCACCACTGTGCTGTGTTTCCCTTCGTTCCTTGTTGCCACCTACTGGGTCAAGAACCACTGCTAGCCACCAGTGTTATGCGATGTGTTTAGGGCTCACCTGCTTGCTCCTTAAACATGGCACCTAGAGCGGGGTCCTCCTTCTAGACCAGGTCAGGTATATAGCAACTCAAGGAACAGGGCATAAAAACTCTGGGCAACCAACCTTACATGTATATTACCTTACTTCGATACACTTAACACAAGACAATATAATGCGCACAATACACTGTACAATAGTCAGGCACTAAGAACAGGATCAGAGGACTCTGGGATGGGCGGTATAGCCTTGAGCTGCTATGGGTGTTGGCCTTGTGTGGTGGGGGTCCTATCAGGTTAGGCGGCCTTCATCAGAAGGCATGGGACTACTGCTGGGGGCCGGGTCATCCGAGATGGGCTGCAAGGCGGTGTGGTGAGGTGCCCATCACTGAGGGGACCTGAGGGTCGGGCCTCTGGGCTGGGCCTGAACAGGGAGAGCAGGCGCACTTGCCTGCGCTGGCTCTGTCGAGCAGGACTTCATCTGGCGGGGTTGGAGAGGTCATGCCCTGGGGTCCTGGGGATATTCCGGTGGGTCCGAGGGCTATGGTCTCTCTCTGCCTGGGCCTTCTTCAGGTGGAGTCTGCTGCGTCCCTTCCGTGGAGAGTCTGTCAGGGGTTGGTGTAGCCGGGGAGCTGGTTATAGGGCTCGTACCTTAGGGAGTACCACGGGGCCTTGCCAAACCTCCTTCAGGTGCTGCTCCTTCAGGGAACGGTCTCTGGGTGGAGAGGGGGTGAGGGGTCCTGCTCTGCCACAGGTGTGGGTGGGAGAGCAATGGAAGTCCTTGGAGAGGGAAGGTACAGGGATAGGGGACGAGGGGTGGCTCGTGGCTGTTCCCTCCTAGACGTGGCTGGAGGCCGTCACAAAGTCCCCTAGAGCAGTGGTCGCGGAGAGGCTGGCGCCCGCCTCTTCCTCAGTGCGGCTGGAGGCCGACACTGGGTTCCCATGCTCCTGACGGACTGTGGGTGGAGTGCGGGTGGAGTGTGGTTAGTGGCCGTCACACGCCCGCCGGTGCGGCTGATGGCCATCACCGAGGTGTCATGCCCTGAGAGGACTGCTACCCTAGTGCGGCTGGTGGCCGTCACTGGGCTGCTGGTGTGGCTAGTGGCCATCACCGGAGTCCCGTTCCCCAGCGGGACTGCAGTAGTAGTGTGGCTGGTGACCATCAACTTATTTATGTCCCCTCTTGAGGAGGCAGTCAAGGTGCAGCTAGTGGCCATCACCGGACTTGTCAGGCCGGAGGAGCGTCCACCGAATCCCCTCCCGTCCCGGCGTGGAGTTACGGCGGCACCCGCCAGGCCTGCCAAGCTGAGAGAGTGAGTTTCAGCTCAAGTCTCTGATTCAGCCTGCCCCTCCTATGGCTTACAGGTACGGCGCACGTGACACGGAGATCCAGACTGCCCAGCCGCCCACGTTCTGGTCGCCGGCGCTGACGGACTCGCAGGAGCACCACGGCCGCAGGCGACTTCTAACGGACTCCTCCTCCTGAGACCGCAGTCTGCGGCCACCGAAGGGCACGCCCTCCTACCCGGGCTCCCCTGGGCCCCACGTACCCTGATGACGGCCCGAGCCATCCGGAGGGCCACTCACCTCCTGGCCCTGTTCAGCCCCAATCCTGAAGGCCAGACCATGCCTAAGGTCCCCTCCCAACGGACCCGAGGCGGGCTTCCCGTTACACTTACGGGACGTCCCCAACGTGAGACAACTCCTGCGTCTCCAGCCGGCCCCTCGCTGACTCCGGGCCGCCACCTGAACCTTCCGAGAGCGTGAGTGATCTCCTCCTGCCACCTCTTCTGTACTGTGCTAATTCAAGTGTCTCCCCTAGTGCAAACCCTCCCCCAGTGTAAACATGCCTCTCACAACCTATCTCACCCCTGTACGACCCTCGCATATTCCCATTCCCTCAGTGAATGACATCCTCCCAAATCCCCCTTATTCCTCAGTGCGGAGTGAAACGAGCAGTGATTCCCCCAGTGATACTCTACAAACTCTCCCCAGTGCAAAAGTTAGGTGTCCCGGCAGTGATACATGTCTGGATATGGACATTAGGCCGACAGAAGGCCAGGATTTTAAGTGCAGCCCCAATCAGGAAACTTAGTGAGCCACAGACTCAATATTTCCCGTGTGCCACCCTGCTATATTGTGTGTTATTTCTATGTATTTTAAGGATTCCTGTAAGTGCCACATGCAACAATCTATATCCGTCAATCTGGTTAATGTATGTGTAATCTTGGTTTGTCAGTGTTTTTGCCGGGTTCCTTTGGTAAATGTTCTAGGCCGGTCGTGTAATTAAGGACCTCAAATAGCTTGTGCCTGTGGCTTACGGTGTGAGAAGAAGCGGCCTTAGACCCAGCAGAAAATCTGAGGTTTGAGCCTGTGTATTACGGAGCGAGAAGTCGCACCCTAAAATGCAGCACATAATAGTATATTAAATTTTTCGAGAAAACGTGATGGAAGCTAAAATTCCGGACTTCGAAGAATTTTTAAATCTCCTCCCGGACGAAGATTTTGACACCTAAATGTAGGACATGTCCGGGAAAATCCGGAGAAGGCGGTGTGTAGCAAGATCCACCACCTTATTTTGCGTTACGTAATTTGTTATCAGTTTGATGTTACGTAATATCTGAACAGGATTCTGTGAAGTCACTGTATGGAGTTTTTTTTTTGTTTCGGAAAGCTCATCTCAGTCGCTCATTGCATGTGCCAAACTGTGATCAGTTTAGAACACCAGCAACTGCATTTCCATGAACCCGGCAAGCGCACAACGAAATCGGAATCGGACAATGTCACATTGTTCGAATGTGGGATAGAACATAGCTATAATAGTCCCTTTTACCATTTTCAAGATAATAATAGTCCCTGTTACCATTTTCAAGATAATAGGGAACAGTTTGCCCAGAAAGTGACCGAGTGAAGCAAAGTGATCTTCCAGTTCATATTTAATACATTTGATCGGACAATCAAAATGGTCCATGTCACTATCTATGCCGGCATAGATATACACAGATGAGAGTATGGAGCGTGGGGGAGGCATCGTACGTCTGGATGATAGGTCAATCAGCTGGATTTTGTCATGACGCTGTAAGAGTATGAGAAATTATTTAGCTTGGAATTGCTTTTAAGTTTTATATGATTTCTTAAAACCTTAAGTTCCATTTAAAGATATCCACGTTTGTATCTGACCTTGAAATACATGATGACTAAAGATGAATCTGAGAATACGTAGCCTACGGCAGCATGCATAGCCGAGCGGCCCTCGGACGATAGGAAGAAAGGGTTAAGGGTACTGTTCACAGTCCATTCGCCACTTAGACATCTTCACCATCAGTGAAGCAGGATTTCCAATCAGGTAGTTAAGGTATTGTACTGCATGTTGTATTTATGGCTGTATGAATGTGTTCTTTGTAAAATTTAATCAGTTGTATTTTGCACAAACTATTATTTACAGTTCTGAAGAAATAAATACCGTTATTGTAGTGTTGCCTTCATTTTAAAGGTTGCTTCATTTCGGTGGAAATGAGGATTGAGATGATGATGGTATGTCTTGAACATGTGTAATACAGTAATTCATAAACTTTATATATATGTGTGTGTGTGTGAATTTTTTCAGTGCTGGTTCCTACAATATCTATCAGTCTATGGCCAGATGCCTCAATCCCATTAGGGATGGCCACAAACAAATTACCTCCATGTCACCCTGTCTCGTGCCATTTTGCTGCCCTCCCACCACTCACCCCACCTACTCTCTCATAGCTATACCTCTCCATCCCTCCATCTCATCCTTGGTCTCCCCCTCCAGGGCCATAACCAGGGCTTGAAAACAGACGAGGTGAACACAGCCCTTCTATGGGGGGGTCCGGGGGCATGCTCCCCCGGAAATTTTGTTTTAGCCCTAGCACCAAATAATGCAATTACAGGTGAATTTGAACAGATTAAATAAAGTAACTTGGAAAATTTCCAAAGTGTTGCTACAGTTGTATGTTTTTATTAATGCCATCTTTAGGGGTTGGGTGCACTGCATTCAGTTATATAAATGTGTTCTGCAATACGGCATTTTCATACATGCTAGGAAGGATTATTAGCATTATGTTAAATGGTATTGAAGCAAGTGTTGGTTGACTCACCCACAAGCACTGTGAGTTACTAAAGGAGGGGAGGGGGAGAGGAGATGCCAGAAGAGGTGGCTGCCTCAAGGTGGTTATGGGTGTGCCCTCACCCTCTCCCCCCCCATCCACCTCACTCACATGCACTCTCCTCATTAGTCACTTGCTCTCTGTCCTCTCCACATAGTCACACTTCCTCATTGTATTTCTCCTAATGCTTTATATCACATCCACACCACAAACTCCTTCACTTCCTCATTTGTTTGTCTCTCCATGCAGCTCCACATGCTCCTTTCAAATAACTCATTTCCACATCTGTCACTCTTGACTTGTGTCTTTTCAACAAAGTCCAAGCTTCACTTTCATATGTTAGAGATGGTATCACAGTACTGTACAGTACTATCATGCAGCAACATTTTCACTTCCATGCTCACTTCCCTATTTATTATCACTCCTTTTCTTCCCCGTTGTACCCTTTCAAGCACTTTACCTACTATACTTCCATCCTTGCTCAGGTACTTACATGCACTCATATTTTTCATTTCCTCATCATCCAGCCTCACTGTGCATTCAGTGACTTAATTTCCCTACATTTACCTTTATCTGTCTATCTATCTAAAGCCCAACGCCCTAATCCCGCAAAGGGTTGCCGCAGACAAAACACCTCCAAGTCGCTCTGTCACCCTCCATTTGCCTACCCCCCCAACTCACTCCCCCTTCCCTCATATAGCTACCTCTCAGCTCCATCCCTCCACCTCATCCTCAGTCTTCCCCTCCCTCTCCCTCCCTCCACCTCATCCTCAGTCTTCCCCTCCCTCTCCCTCCCTCCACCTCACCTACATACACCCTCTTAGTCTTTCATTCTCCATTCTCTCCACATGTCCAAACCACCTCAGTGTATTTCTCCTAATCTTCTCAACCACATCCACCCCACAACATTCCTTCACTTTTTCATTCGTCAACCTGTCCCTCCATGTCACTCCACATGCTCCTCTCAAGTAACTCATTTCCACTGCTCTGACTCTTGACTCATTCTCCTCTAGTAAGGTCCATGCCTCGCTTCCATACATCAGGGTAGGGATCACAGTGCTGTTATTCAGTGTCTTCTTGACTTCCATAGTCACCTTCCTATTTCTCATCACTGCTTTCAGTGAACCAACAACCTTCCTTCCCTGCTGTACCCTTTCAAGTATTTCATCCCCAAAACTTCCATCCTTACTCATCACACTACCCAAGTACTTGAATGCACTCACATTCTCCATATCCTCACCATCCAACCTCACTGTGCATTCTGTGACTTCATTCCTCTCAAACACCATAACTTTACCTTTACCTCTAGCTCTAGATTCCATTTTTTACACACTCTCTTAAACTCATTCACCAAGCTTTGCAGCTCCCCTTCATCTTCGGTTAACAATACAGTGTCATGTGCATCTCTCTGGAACTCGCTTCCTCAGAGTTGTTTCCCTCCAGACTTCAACCTACAGCTGTTCAAGTCTAACTGTTACAGATATTTCATGAATGGAGGACACCAGTAATCTGGTGTATGGATTTTTTTTTTTCATTTGTTTTTCCTTCCTCTGTTGTTATTTAAACAACAACAACAACAACAACAAGAGCTTTCCAATCACAGCCCTCTCACATTAAGGCTTTTCCAGCATTCACTGCCCTGCTTTGTATCTCATTCATAACCCCATCCATATACAGATTGAACAACCATGGAGACATGACACGTCCCTGTTTCAATCCAGCATTCGGACAGGAAAATCACTCAGTTAACCATCCACATGCACTGCAGCTTTAATGCCCTCATACATAGGCTGCTCTTCATGGCATTCAACAACTTCCCATATACTTCATATATTCTTAATATTTTTCACATTCCTTGTCAATCCACATTGTCATATGCCTTTTCCACATCCACGAACTCTGCTTACTGGTACAACTTCTTTCCCTTCCCCAGAAACTTTTTCAGTAAAAACCTTAGGATGAATATCTGATCTACCTACTTTTTCTAAACACCATGAATATGGGCAACATCCTTTTTAATATACTCATGGTGCTTCCAGACAGTTTAATTAAACTCACCAAAGGTCTTTCATATTGAAAAGATTTATGAATCTGTACATAAGTCTTCCATCTTAAAAGATCTTTCCTAAGGTAGCCTAAGTAAAATTGTCAGAAGACAGGAATAATAACAGAAAAAAATCCCTAAGCTTCTTGAGTTTAGAGCATAATGTATCATAGTGACACTAGACTATTGTTTATCATTGTCTGAGAGGTTCATTGTTTACATCTTGCCAGGAACTTTATTCTGTAGGCCCAGTGTGGGTGCGACCATCATCCACTCACTTGATGTAGTGCTGCCTATTTCTTCCTTAGCCTTTATCATTCTTTTTCTGTGCCTGCCCTCTTTTCTTCCTATTTCTCCTATATTTCCTGTCACTTCTTACTGCATTTCTTTCTTTTACAGGTGGCATTACATTGAGTGACAAGCCAAATGGTTTCCTGTAAGCCAAGAAACCATTTACAACGCTGGGTGGTAACCATATAACCAAACCATACGTGCTCCCTACGTGTCAACAAGTGGGTTGGTGGAGGGTTAGTGCCCCTCCCCGTAAAAAAAAAATAACTCAAAGTCAAATGGCCACCCCTTACGGGATTATGGTGTCTGGCAATAGATAGATAGATAGAGTACTGTACAGTGCTGTAGTTTATGTTTCTAAGATATATCAGTGGAAAAGCAGGCAAAACAGACATTAGCATATGTTACTGTTATTAGAGGAAGCAGAGACCATTGATAGGCAATTGTGGGATCATGTGCCTGATATCCCACTGGAAAATTAATGCAGCAAGCATCACGGAATGCTGTGTGATTACTGGTAAAATTTTTGGTCAATTTTTGTGGGGTTGAATAGGAAGATGGCTGCAACATTTTTACAAATACAGTATGCAGTACGGTAACATGCAGTAATTGGACAGGGCCTATGTTAGTTATTTGTAAATTAACAGTGTATTTTTCTTTCATTATATTGCATTTTTAATCCCTAGGCCTCGGCGGGCCCTGAGCTACGTCGTGCCCTGGTGCTGCTACTTTGGGCAAAAATCGGTCATTTTCAACTCATGTTTGTTTATAGTTAGAGAAAATAATAAAAGAAAAAGCACATGCATCAGAAGTGGCACCTTTCTATTTACCTGTGGGCGTGTTTGTGAAGAGGTAGAGCGTTTTACGACATCGTGGGAACAGGTTGAAGAGATTTTGTCTGTTTTTTCGGGACAATGAGTCCGTGGCTGCCTCGCCACTCACCCCGTGCGCTCGCCACTAACCCAGCAGTGCTGGGTGACTCAGAAAACCACTGTATGGCAACTCTGCTTGGGAGGGATGATATGTATTGTGTTCCCGCCAAAATCAAAGGCGCAAAATTTGAAATAAAAGGGCACCTTCTGAGAGGTCTGTAGCAGGCTATTGATAGGTCTGCCTCAGAGGCTCTTAGCAGCCAGTGGGTTAAATACTGGTACAGTAGCCTACTGTACTGTAGTTATCCATCATAACTGTGCAGTTGGATTGGGTTAGAAGTCTATTTTCCCTTCTGAATGTGTCAGTTTTATAATGCTGTGACTTTCTACATACCGTACTGAAGTAGACGCCAATACACTGCTTCACATACAAATTACCTTGCTCACATCCATAAACCATACAGTAAATTGGATTCATTGTTCCTTACACTTACAGCAACATGTACAGTCCCGTTCATGAGTCCCGATACACATGTTGTCGTGTTGTCTACTGTTGTGTCCACCGTTGGAAGGATGTTGAACTATTTCACTTGCTACCTGGCCTAATTATGTTCAGTGTATCAGACAGTAAGCGCAAAAGTTCCATATTCGAAAAGCAGTGAGCACTACTATAGACAACAAAACCACATGTGTAACGGGACTCATGAACGCGACTGTACATCAGCAGAGTACATGTAGTGTTATATTTTGTTTTGGTGGATTTTTTTTTTTTTTTCAGTTCTCTCCATTACTGTACTTCATCATTTCAAGGACATACAGGAAAACATGAGTTGGCTCCCAAGTGGATGTTGCAACTGCTTTGCACCCCCAGGGTGCAGTGTCACCAACATCTAGGCCCCTCATCATTGTTAGCAATGACTGCTTGATTTTTTAAAAAGTTGGAACTGTAGTGGATGTGCTTGAGAGTTGATTGGGGGAAAATGAGAGACAAAACCTTGATGGAACATGGAACCAGCATCTGATTTAGGTGGCAGAACTTTTTGTTGTAATCCAGTCTTTTCCCAGCTCAGCAGTAGCACTGCTGAAATAAGGTGTTATTAGCTTTAGCTGTAATAGATTACAGTACCTGGAGCTGTTTAAATTATTGTTATTATTGGCACTAGATGGGTGATCACCCTCTTCACCAGAATCTGTATTTTAGATGTACTTTACAGAAATGTAGCTATTTCATCTTATCTTGCCTTTTCTCTCTCTCTCTCTCTCTCCTGCCACCTGCAGCTGCTGTATTCTTATTAGAAAGAGTAAGCAACCACCAGTAGATCCACATATCATCTGCAGTTACTGTTCCACCACATTCATCACCATGGGAGCTGCTATACCCATTTTCCTGGTTTTTGTCGGGTGCTGCAGTAATGTTGTCTTCCTTGAGCTGTTAGTTCAGTAAGTATTGTGTGAGGTTTCTTATTGTTTTTTAAGTTCTGAACAAGATTACTGTTATATAGTAAGCATGATTTGATTTTAATATGTCCTGTATTTACTTTTTCTTCTTGGTCAAGCAGGCCTTTCCACAGCTCCAGTTATATGATAAACCACTTGACTGTGATATTAATGTTTGCTTTGAATGTTACCTGGAAACTGACACCTTATGGCCCAGCTGTAATAATGCAATGCATCATTAAATACTTTTTGGTATTTGTGATGTGAGCATGAGTTATCTGTACCAGTAGTTCCACAACCCATTCCAGTAGTTCCACAACCCATTCCATGCAGGTGATGATGAACCAGTGACCATTGGACACTGCCTAATGCTGCTGATTAGTCTTCAGCTTTCCATATGACCTTTCATTGTGGCCAAAATCACAGGGTTGCAAGTAAATTAGCCCTGGATTGTTGCAGTGGATGACTGGGACTGAGTGATGGAGCCCTGATGGCACCAGCACTTCCCAAGTATGGTGAATAGAAAGTTCAAATTACCTAACATAATGGACTAAATCACCAAGGGGAAACTCCCAAACTTCAGATGCTAGCCTGAATGTGGGGATATTAAAAGATGGAGGAGGGGGGCACTAGCTATAAAAAAGATTGTGCAGAAATATGGTTTATGTATGTACAAAAATGGTCCTTAAGCAGGGATGTCACCACTTGTTGAGAACAATCTGTACAATGGAAACTTAAAATTGTAATGTATTTTTAGTACCTTTAGGAGTTTATATTTATTCATGTATTTATATATTTTTTAGCAGATATATGAACACCCTAGCCTCAATTGTTAGGCCTGAGGTGAGCCTTCCTGACCCCACGAAACGCCACTGGTGGTCACAGATGATAACCTCTCCGCTTTTGGGTGTATGCATTGAATGAAAGCAGAGTGAAAATGAAATACTTGTACAATAAATTTTTTATTTCTATATGTCTATATGAAGTCCATTGTAAGACCAGAATTTTCCTTTGAGGAGTGATGGCTAGAATCAGCTCTTCTCCATACTGGCCAATTTCAGATTAGCAAGGGGTGTGTGTATTCATAGCAGTGCATGTGGAGGTAATGTTGTGATGGCTGTGGTTGTGTGTGACAGAGTCAGTATGTCATCACTAACCCCTAGGCTGCGGTGGCCTTTAACATTTCCTATGTCCTTGGCGTGGGAAAACTGGTTAAAAAAAAATTATTTTTATCATGTGTTTTGACCCACTTACTGTATACCAAACCAAACATCATAACATTTTAGTCAGATAAAGTTTACACACCACACTGACAATTCTTGACCCACTCATCAAGCATAAACACACAGTAGGTGCGAAAAAAGACCAAAAAGTTCACAGTATTTCACGTGGTCCTTTCGGAATGTACGATTCAGTCTACCGATTGGCATTTCCGGAATGCTATATGCAGCTGATGGGTTAAGAACTGAGTTTGTGTGAATGTATGCAAAGGTGGAAAAGACTACTGTAATACCAACACTTGCTTAAAATGCCCGCCACAGCTTGGGTTCAAGCTCCATAACTCAATGTGCATATAAATTGGGAGACATGTATTTCTGCTGAACCACCATGTCTTGTAATAAGTTAAAGTCATCGTACAGTGTCTGCATTAATAAATGATATACTGTACTGCAGATTCGTATAACGTGTTATTGACTACAGTATTGTTTCAGGGATGAGCCTGCCTGTGGGAATCTGCTTACTTTTGCCCAGTTTCTTTTCATAGCAATCCAGGGCTTTGTGACAACAGCAGACTTTGGGAGGAAAAAGAATATCATTCCAATCAAGTAAGTGTTCAGTATTTCTTGGCATTTTATAACATAGGTTGATATAATAATGTTTCTAGTATGTGGAGCTCCCAGTCATCCATGCACTTGATGTAATGCCACCTTCCAGTGACTGCATTGAGTGACAAGCCAGATGGTTTCTTGTAACTCAGGAAATTATTTGCTATATTGTTTGGCAGCCATATAACCAGATGATGCCTGGTGTTCTAGTGGATTAAGGCATTCTGACTTGGCGAGGCACAGAAGGATTTACATATGATGAGTGATTGAAATTTATTGCTTACAAGTATGTAGCCTCTAAGGAGTAAGTGAGGTTGGTCACCCTTGCCCTGAATGTTGGGACTGAGCAGCCTAGTCCTGGGCCCTTCTGTTCCTGATGGGGATAGAAAGGAGTGGGTAATGACGATGCCCATCTTACTCTGTGTGTGTGTGTGTGTGTGTGTGTGTGTGTGTGTGTGTGTGTGTGTGTGTTTGTGTGTGTGTATGTGTGCTTTTAAGACTCAGCAGCATGTTCCCTTAGACCCTATGATCCTTGCCATATGTCACATACCTTCATATGTCNAAAGCAGTGAGCACTACTATAGACAACAAAACCACATGTGTAACGGGACTCATGAACGCGACTGTACATCAGCAGAGTACATGTAGTGTTATATTTTGTTTTGGTGGATTTTTTTTTTTTTTTCAGTTCCATTACTGTACTTCATCATTTCAAGGACATACAGGAAAACATGAGTTGGCTCCCAAGTGGATGTTGCAACTGCTTTGCACCCCCAGGGTGCAGTGTCACCAACATCTAGGCCCCTCATCATTGTTAGCAATGACTGCTTGATTTTTTAAAAAGTTGGAACTGTAGTGGATGTGCTTGAGAGTTGATTGGGGGAAAATGAGAGACAAAACCTTGATGGAACATGGAACCAGCATCTGATTTAGGTGGCAGAACTTTTTGTTGTAATCCAGTCTTTTCCCAGCTCAGCAGTAGCACTGCTGAAATAAGGTGTTATTAGCTTTAGCTGTAATAGATTACAGTACCTGGAGCTGTTTAAATTATTGTTATTATTGGCACTAGATGGGTGATCACCCTCTTCACCAGAATCTGTATTTTAGATGTACATTACAGAAATGTAGCTATTTCATCTTATCTTGCCTTTTCTCTCTCTCTCTCTCTCTCCTGCCACCTGCAGCTGCTGTATTCTTATTAGAAAGAGTAAGCAACCACCAGTAGATCCACATATCATCTGCAGTTACTGTTCCACCACATTCATCACCATGGGAGCTGCTATACCCATTTTCCTGGTTTTTGTCGGGTGCTGCAGTAATGTTGTCTTCCTTGAGCTGTTAGTTCAGTAAGTATTGTGTGAGGTTTCTTATTGTTTTTTGTTAAGTTCTGAACAAGATTACTGTTATATAGTAAGCATGATTTGATTTTAATATGTCCTGTATTTACTTTTTCTTCTTGGTCAAGCAGGCCTTTCCACAGCTCCAGTTATATGATAAACCACTTGACTGTGATATTAATGTTTGCTTTGAATGTTACCTGGAAACTGACACCTTATGGCCCAGCTGTAATAATGCAATGCATCATTAAATACTTTTTGGTATTTGTGATGTGAGCATGAGTTATCTGTACCAGTAGTTCCACAACCCATTCCAGTAGTTCCACAACCCATTCCATGCAGGTGATGATGAACCAGTGACCATTGGACACTGCCTAATGCTGCTGATTAGTCTTCAGCTTTCCACATGACCCTTCATTGTGACCAAAATCACAGGGTTGCAAGTAAATTAGCCCTGGATTGTTGCAGTGGATGACTGGGACTGAGTGATGGAGCCCTGATGGCACCAGCACTTCCCAAGTATGGTGAATAGAAAGTTCAAATTACCTAACATAATGGACTAAATCACCAAGGGGAAACTCCCAAACTTCAGATGCTAGCCTGAATGTGGGGATATTAAAAGATGGAGGAGGGGGGCACTAGCTATAAAAAAGATTGTGCAGAAATATGGTTTATGTATGTACAAAAATGGTCCTTAAGCAGGGATGTCACCACTTGTTGAGAACAATCTGTACAATGGAAACTTAAAATTGTAATGTATTTTTAGTACCTTTAGGAGTTTATATTTATTCATGTATTTATATATTTTTTAGCAGATATATGAACACCCTAGCCTCAATTGTTAGGCCTGAGGTGAGCCTTCCTGACCCCACGAAACGCCACTGGTGGTCACAGATGATAACCTCTCCGCTTTTGGGTGTATGCATTGAATGAAAGCAGAGTGAAAATGAAATACTTGTACAATAAATTTTTTATTTCTATATGTCTATATGAAGTCCATTGTAAGACCAGAATTTTCCTTTGAGGAGTGATGGCTAGAATCAGCTCTTCTCCATACTGGCCAATTTCAGATTAGCAAGGGGTGTGTGTATTCATAGCAGTGCATGTGGAGGTAATGTTGTGATGGCTGTGGTTGTGTGTGACAGAGTCAGTATGTCATCACTAACCCCTAGGCTGCGGTGGCCTTTAACATTTCCTATGTCCTTGGCGTGGGAAAACTGGTTAAAAAAAAATTATTTTTATCATGTGTTTTGACCCACTTACTGTATACCAAACCAAACATCATAACATTTTAGTCAGATAAAGTTTACACACCACACTGACAATTCTTGACCCACTCATCAAGCATAAACACACAGTAGGTGCGAAAAAAGACCAAAAAGTTCACAGTATTTCACGTGGTCCTTTCGGAATGTACGATTCAGTCTACCGATTGGCATTTCCGGAATGCTATATGCAGCTGATGGGTTAAGAACTGAGTTTGTGTGAATGTATGCAAAGGTGGAAAAGACTACTGTAATACCAACACTTGCTTAAAATGCCCGCCACAGCTTGGGTTCAAGCTCCATAACTCAATGTGCATATAAATTGGGAGACATGTATTTCTGCTGAACCACCATGTCTTGTAATAAGTTAAAGTCATCGTACAGTGTCTGCATTAATAAATGATATACTGTACTGCAGATTCGTATAACGTGTTATTGACTACAGTATTGTTTCAGGGATGAGCCTGCCTGTGGGAATCTGCTTACTTTTGCCCAGTTTCTTTTCATAGCAATCCAGGGCTTTGTGACAACAGCAGACTTTGGGAGGAAAAAGAATATCATTCCAATCAAGTAAGTGTTCAGTATTTCTTGGCATTTTATAACATAGGTTGATATAATAATGTTTCTAGTATGTGGAGCTCCCAGTCATCCATGCACTTGATGTAATGCCACCTTCCAGTGACTGCATTGAGTGACAAGCCAGATGGCTTCTTGTAACTCAGGAAATTATTTGCTATATTGTTTGGCAGCCATATAACCAGATGATGCCTGGTGTTCTAGTGGATTAAGGCATTCTGACTTGGCGAGGCACAGAAGGATTTACATATGATGAGTGATTGAAATTTATTGCTTACAAGTATGTAGCCTCTAAGGAGTAAGTGAGGTTGGTCACCCTTGCCCTGAATGTTGGGACTGAGCAGCCTAGTCCTGGGCCCTTCTGTTCCTGATGGGGATAGAAAGGAGTGGGTAATGACGATGCCCATCTTACTCTGTGTGTGTGTGTGTGTGTGTGTGTGTGTGTGTGTGTGCTTTTAAGACTCAGCAGCATGTTCCCTTAGACCCTATGATCCTTGCCATATGTCACATACCTTCATATGTCAACACTTTGACAATAATACCCACCGTTCATATTGAATACATGCTAGGACTATCATTTAGGATAGCTGAATCAGTTGGAGGGAATGGAATAGGCTGTATAGCTAGATCAGCTGGGAGGAATTTTTTTTTTTCTAAATAATAATAATAATAATAATAATGTCTGACTCTGGGCATAGAATTCACAACCTGTTCCCAAGGCCCAATAGTCCTCCTACTTACCATACACCTTCATAAGTCACCACTTTAGTGCTAACACCTACTGTCCATATTGAATGCCATATTTCGTGGCACATAAGACGCAGCAGTGTGAAAGACACACCCTAATTCTGGAAGAGCACTTCCGAGAAAAAAGGTTTGTCTAGATTAACGCTCCAGAAAGCTTTGACTGATACAAGTCTTTTACATAGAAAACACACTCACCTTTCAGAATCTTCATTCGACACTGTTCATTAGTCATTGATTTCCTTTTTTTATGTAAAAGAACTTCGGTAAAACAAACTAACATCCCTTTCCTCACAAAAAGTTCCATAGTGCCATGCCATCTTAACAATTTTTCTTTTCATGAACTGTCCAATTTTGATGGTACAGTAACTGGAATTAATGTTCACCTCCATTAAAGTATAATTAGTATGCAGTATATCATTATTTAGAGGTAAATACTATTTTTGTTTAAAAGACTTTAAAACTAGACAACTGAACTTGGTAAAATCCATTCTTTCATTTGTTTAAAAAAATACCGTATATCTCGGCAGATAAGGCGAGCTTCAGATAAGATGACCCCCAAATTTCAGTCAGAGTTCCATGGTTTTAGCTCTTATCGGTAGTATAAGACAACCCCCCAAACTACCAAATCATCTGTGGTGAAGTTTAGGTCAGTGAGCACCAAACAACTGAGACAATGATATACCAGTACAGTGAATTAAATAGTACTTCAATACCTAGAATGTATTACCAGTAATAAGGTACCATACCTTAAAGTATTACTTGTAAATTGTTTGAATTATTGGTATGTTATCAGTGAGGTATATAATAAGGTAAATATTATATATAGACTATCGTCTGTGGTGGTAGTTGGTACCATAGTTTAACCAAGGTCAATGACTGATTTGTTTGCATGTCGTACGTGCAGTGTTGTGTTGACTGAGCTGGTAGGCGTGGCCGGTAGGTGGGTGAAGCACCGTTACAAAGCGATCCACGGCTCAGTTTGTTGCTAGCTTCTGTCTTAACCAGTTTTAAAAATTTTATCAAATTGTTATCATGGAGCCACCAGCAAAATGAAGAAAGTATGAATCAAGTTTTAAGTTAAAAGTCATTGAAGTGGCCAAGGAATCGAACAACTGTCCTGCTGCAAGGACAGTTGATGTAACTGAGAAGATGGTAAGAGAGTGGAGAAAGAATGAAGATGTTTTAAGAAAAATGCCCCCCCAAAAAATGTTCGATGAGAAGTCAGTCGTTGGCCAGAGTTGGAAGATCACACTGCAAAATGGGTAATCGAACAGAGGCAGGATTGCTACACCGTCACAAGAAAAATGATCAAAGTATATGCACTGAGGTGGGCAAGGTCAAACCCAGAACACAGTAGAGATTTTAAAGGTACAGCAGGCTGGTGCGACTGTTTCATGAACAGGAAAAATCTGGTAATCCGACAAAAAACAAAAATTGCTCAGAAACTGCCAAAAGATCTTGATCATAAAGTTACCAGTTTTCAGCAGTTTCTTATACGTCTGAGGCAGAAACACCAGTTTCCATTGTCAAATATCGGAAACTTGGACGAAACACCCATGAATTTCAACATGATAGGCAATAAAATGGTGGAATGTAAAGGTGTAAAAACTGTGCAAATCAGAAGTACAGGCCATGAAAAGACCAGGTTTACGGTGGTGTTATCATGCATGGCCGATGGTATGAAGTTAAAACCCATGGTCATCTTCAAGTGCAAAACTAAACCTAAAATAAAATTCCCACCAGGTGTTTTTGTTCATTTTCTTGAAAAAGGATGGATGGATGAAGATGGTGTAAAATTATGGATAGATAATGTGTGGAACAGGCGGCCAGGCGATATATGCAACGAACGTAGTTTGTTGATCTGGGATATGTTTCACAGTCATTTAACTGATAGCACTAAGAAGCGATTAGCACAAAAAAACTGAGATTGTTGTTATACCAGGTGGTTTGACTTCTCTAATGCAACCACTAGACGTATGCTTGAACAAGCCATTTAAAGATCATGTGTGTGATGAATGAAATAATTGGATGATAAATGCTGAAAAATCCTTTACAAAAGGTGGGGCTGTGTGTGCACCATTACTTGATGTGCTGTGTGATTTTGTAATCAATTCATGGGATAAAGTGAAAGTACAGACTGTAATAAAATCTTTCAAAAAGTGTGGTATATCTAATGCAATGGATGGCATGGAGGATGATTTATTGTGGGACACTGACAATGAAGCCGAAGCCGACTCACCGGATTCAGACTGGGACCCACATGATGACACTGTAAACAGCGAGACTCAGGTTGTGCTAGGAGAGTTCTCTGCCTCAGACAATGAAGCTAGTGATTTTAAAGGATTCTAAATATGTGTGATGCTTATTTTTATTTTACAATGCTTTTATTGGTTTAACACCACATTGGTAATGGATTTTAGTGAAAAATAAAAATTGTGATGGGAAGGATATGGAGAATGTGAGTGAATTTAAGTACTTGGGCAGTGTGATGAGTAAGGATGGAAGTCTGGAGGGTGAAGTGCTCGAAAGGGTGCAGCAGGGAAGAAAGGTTGCTGGTTCGTTGAAAGCAGTGATAAGAAACAGGGAGGTGAGCATGGAAGTGAAAAAGTTGTTACATGACAGTATTGTGATACCAACTCTAACATATGGAAGTGAAGCTTGGACCCTGTGGAAGGACAGAAGTCAAGAGTGAGAGCAGTGGAAATGAGCTATTTGAGAGGAGCGTGTGGAGTCACATGGAGAGACAGACTAACAAATGAGGAAGTGAAGGAGCATTGTGGTGTGGTGTGGGAAGCGTTAGGAGAAACACGTTGAGGTGGTTTGGGCATGTGGAGAGGATGGAGAGCGAAAGACTGATGAGGAGAGTGTATGTGAGTGAGGTGGAGGGGGCAAGAGGGAGGGGGAGGCCAAGGATGAGATGGAGGGATGGAGTGGAGAGGTATATGAGAGAGGGGGGTGTGAGTTGGGAGCGTGGCAGTGAAATGGCAGGGGACAGAGTGACATGGAGGCGATTTGTTTGTGGCCACCCCGTGCAGGATTGAGGCGTCTGGCAATAGATAGATAGATAGAAAAATTGTGTACACTGCAACAGCTGTTTTTAAGACTGAAGACCCCGGCAACCTTCGCCGACGCATCATTACGAAAGATTGTATGGGATTTTGAGGTTAGTGTTTTTGTATTTACAATCTAGTAGCTTAAAAATTTGTTATAGGGTGGTATTTTGAATAGAATTTTAAGGCCCCTGCTTTTGTACCTAGCCTATAAGACGATCCCTGGTTTTGGGGTGTTTTTTGGATGATTCAGAGGTCGCCTTATATGCCGAGATATGCGGTATATAGGGCATTAAAAGTAGAAATCCATTTTCAGTATAAAAAAATCAATTGTCTGTATGTATATATGGTCTGTTGAAATCACAGATACCCAAGTAGAATAAAGCCACAATAATCAAGTACAGTTGCCCCAAGAAGTGATGGCAGAGTTTTAGATTGTTTCGGTCACTATGGTCTGTCATACGTTAGATGAAAAACAAGTGAATATAAATAATATTTTCGTACTTTTACCAACTCACATTATCTGATAAAATACATACCTATCATGCTGGGCATTATTAGGAATGGGCAGTATAAGGCAGTGAAAGAATTGAAAGTGTCTGATATGTTTTCCCAATTTTAATATGTTGTGTATTACTTAGGACAGTAAACCCTGCTTGTTTCTGAGGTAGTAGCCTAATATTATGTTCCTGGTTTCTTGCAAGTTTTGGTTTGGTATTGAATATATTATAGTTCATCTTGCTGAGTATTATTTAGGGTGGACAGTATGAGGTAATGATATAATAGAATTTCAGATTGCCTGATTCATCTTTCGAATTTTAATGTTATGTATTATTCCGCGCGTCTTTCAAATTTGAATGTGCTAGGTATTACTCCATTCAGCAGCCTAATGTTATTTTCTCGGGATCAAGTAAGAATGGGCTAGTATCAAAAGAATTTATTATTATTATTTTTTTTCTTGCAGTGATTTAGTTGATTTTCGTATGCTGTGAGCATGATATAATAAGTAGGATGACACAAAGAAACGGCTTGTCATTTAAAATATTTTATACGAGATTGCACAAAGACATTTCTCCCTCATTATCCCCTCAGTGAATACTATAAAAATTATTGCTGCTTTATTCTTTCTAGTGGTAACAACACATTGTCATTTTTGGGGAAATAAATGTTGCTGTCAATATTATTTCTTCTAATTATATAGGAGAGGCAACACAAATAATTATGAATGCAGTTAATCATTACAATGGACTTGTAAATATTTTCCTCATCCTTTATTGGTTCATATTTTTTATAAAATAAATTAAATTAGGTTTTGCTAACAACGTTATCTTCAAAATTTGAAGTCCGTAATATGTATTTCAGGTACTGGTACTCATACACATTTTCTGTTATAAAACGGGACAAACTCTGAAACTATTAAAGAAAATTAATAGAATAACGTTAATAATTCCTAACGGTTCCTATTTCAAGTTGCCACTAGAGTCAAATGGTTAACTGTCAACATTGCTCTGAAAGTCTTCAGCTCAGTACTTTGTGTATGAACCTCTGCACTTTATTAATGTTGCCAGTCTTTCTGGAACTGAGGCTACTAATCTCTGACATATATTTGGCATTCCTTATTTTGGGTGAAGGTTTTTCCCATATGTTCATTGCATGAGATACCAGATTTTCTTTAGTTCTGATGATGTTTCTGTCCCAACTCTGTGTCATGCATCCCCACAAGTTTTCAGTTGGCATAAGGTCTAGGGATTTTGCTGGCCACTCAATTCTTACAACATCAGGATGTTCCATGAACCACTACTTTACTATCTGCGATTTGTGAACAGAAGAATTGTCCATTGCAATGTAGACAGGTAGTGGCTGAGATAATAGCATTGCTCTAACTGTGGGTAACAACACTTCTAAAATTTTCACATATTGGGTACTGTTTAGTCTTTCCTCAGTGACTATAAGTTCCCCTGGACGACTAGCAGCCATCCAGCTCCACAAGCCTGCTGTTATTCTGCTGCTTTGCCTTGATTTGCACATGTTCTGATCTTCTTACATAAAATAAATAAATACATACATAAATAAATAAAACAATGATTTTCACAGATTAACCCGTCATGTCCCGACCGATTTCCAACCTATGATACCCCAAAATCCTGAGCATTTTTTGAAAAAATTTTTATTGGCTCAAACCTTCACTTTTGGTGTGAAACATCGAAAATTCATAGAGATATCACGATCCTGTGCTTAAAAATGTTGATACAGGTGTCATGCAACCTTACGTTTTCCTTCTTTTTCAGGGTACTTGGCTAAAGAAAACGAACTATGGAAGGGTTAACTAATTCAAGCCACTTTCAGTTACATATTTATTTATGTATTTGGTACAAATTTATGTGTAGTACAAGACTATATTGGTTTTCACACATTTATATAGGCAATAGAAGGATTGTTCGGTCACCAAACACATCCACAAATAGCATCTTCCTTTATGACATTATCACCTCATCACTTCTGTTTGTTTCTTGCTCTACCTTCTTTATTTCTTTGTCCTCCACCTCGGGAATCACTTTCACCATGAATTTCGTCATTGGAGAGACCACGGAGCAACATACCTTTACTGGCCAGGTTACTGCTAACAGGTGAATTGCCCAGTGTGGGGGGGAGGGGGGTTAGGTGAGGCCAGGCAGTATCCCTGCTTGACAGCAGGTAGAGGAAGGTCTCCCACATATGCCTACCAAAAATCACCCTTGAAACTTGAAAATTTTGCAAATTATGATGCAATTGCGCGACGTACCCGTACTTTGATGGGTGTAGCTGACAAAGTATCATGACGTACCCATACGTCGATGGGATTCCTCGGGTTAAAATGACAAAGTCTATCTATCTATCTATAGCCCGATGCCCTAATCTCGCAAAGGGTGGCCGCAGACAAAACGCCTCCAAGTCGCTCTGTCTCCCACCATTTGCCTACCCTCCCCCCAGCTCACTCCCCCCTCTCTCATATACCTCTCAACTCCATCCCTCCACCTCATCCTCGGCCTTCCCCTCCCTCTCCCTCCCTCCACCCCACCTGCATACACCCTCTTAGTCAGTCTTTCATTCTCCATTCCCTCCACTTGTCCAAACCACCTCAGTGTATTTCTCCTAATCTTCTCAACCACATCCACATCCTCCCCACAACGTTCCTTCACTTCTTCATTCGTCAACCTGTCCCTCCATGTCACTCCACATGCGCCTCTCAAGTAACTCATTTCCACTGCTCTCACTCTTGACTTGTTACGCTCTAGCAAGGTTCATGCCTCACTTCCATACTCACCTCCCTATTTCTTATCACCACTTTCAATGAACCAACAACCTTCCTTCCCTGCTGTACCCTTTCAAGTATTTCATCCCCAAAACTTCCATCCATACTCATCACACTGCCCAAGTACTTGAATGCACTCACATTCTCCATATCCTCACCATCCAACCTCACTTTGCATTCTGTGACTTCATTCCTCTCAAACACCATAACTTTACTCTTGTTCACATTGACTTTCAGATTCCTCTTGTAACACACTGTTCCAAATTCATTCACCAAACCTTGCAACTCCCCTTCATCTTCACTCAACAATACTGTATCATCAGCAAACAACAACACCGGAATCTTCCACATCTCGCCCTCATTCATTATAGCCACCCCCACATCCACTGCCCTACCTTGCACCACCTTTACAACCCCATCCATGTATATATTAAACAGCCATGGAGACATCACACAACCCTGTTTCAGTCCCACTTTCAGATCAAAGAACTCACTTAGCTCACCACCCACTCGCACAGTAGCCCTAGCTCCTTTGTACATGCTCATCACAGCACTTAACAATTTCCCCTCCACTCCATATATTCTTAATACCTTCCACATACCTTGCCTATCTATTCTGTCATAAGCTTTCTCCAAGTCCATGAATGCAGCATACACTTTCTTTTTACTTCTCTAGATACTTCTCCACTAAACATCTTAGAACAAATATCTGATCTACACACCCTTTTCCCTTCCTAAATCCCCCTTGTTTTTCTCCAACTAGCTCCTCTGTTATATGCCTAACCTTATCAATAAGTATTCTACCATATATCTTTCCAGTCACACTAAGAAGGCAAATATCTCTATGGTTACCACATACTTCTCTCTCCCCTTTTCCTTTATATAAAGGAACAATTATACCTGATTTCCTGTCCTCTGGAACCATTCCCTCTTCCCAAGCCAATCTACACATCCATTCCACAGCAATCTCACCCCCATACTTCAGCATTTCACCACACACTCCATCAATTCCTGGGGCCTTTCCCATCTTGATCTTCCTCAATGATTCCACTACTTCCACCCTACTGATTTCTTCCTCCCTCCTCTCACCTCTTCTTCTCCCAGCCATTCTCCAACCACTTATACTTGCTCTGCTCTCACTCTCTACATTCAACAAATCCTTAAAGTGCTCCTTCCATCTCCTCAATTTCTCTCTCTTCTCCACCAGCAATCTATTATTCCCATCTTTTACTCCCCTGCTGTTTCCCATTTCACACTGTCTTACTTTCTTTACCTCCTTCCAAAACAATTTCTTACTCTCCCTCCATTTTACACTCAGATTCCTCCCAAACTCCTCATCCACTTTCTTCTTACTCTCCTTCACCAATCTCTTCACCTCTCTTCTCCAGCTCACATATACCTCTCTCTTCTCTCTCTCATCTTCTCTACTTCTGCTCGCTAGCCATTCACTACTATATGCCTTCTTCTTTTGTTCCACAGCTCGTTTCACCTCGATCATTCCACCATGCTGTCCCTTGCACACCCCTGCATCTCCTCCTCACTCCACAAACCTCCTCACCCATCTCTTCCGTGAAAATCTTACATACGAGGAAGTAAATAGTTTAATTACTAACGAAGCAGCATTCAACTGGGAAAATCATGATAACTAATCATCAGGCAGAGCGTAACCAAGAATGTAAAAGCTAGTGTTTTTAACAAAAATTATTAGGCCGTTACACATATTTCACTAAATATAATCAGTTAAATGAAAGTGGAAAATAATGACTCCAGAATAAATGGAGATATAACGCATGAATGCATTATTTAATGACCAGTATAAATAAGTCAGATCCTAGCCTACGTTTTCTGCATCAAGAAGAGTTGTGATTAGAACGTTAGTTACCGTGTGTTACTGGTCTCCGACACTGAAGTTGTCCATGATCATCAGATGAAAAAGTTTTTTCAACACAGAATATGACAGCATCCCAGAATGACTGATCCATTGCTGAATAATAGAAAGCAAATCCTACTCCTTCGTCCTTGTGCTGCTGACTTAAGTCTGTCTTGGTTGCAGGTGTTTAGTGGTGAATACCAGCTTCATGCTATCTGTTTCTTATTGTTCGAAGGCCTGCCTGTAATCCTGTCTGTTGCTTGATGGCAGCTGCATTTGTTAACCCACCCAGTCCCCCCGACGTACGAGTCATGTCACCACTTTTTTTCATGCTCAGACCCACCGACTTGCATTGTACGTCACTCATTTGCAAGGCCTGTCGTTTGAACATTTTTCAAGAATCGCGGGTGATTTTTGGTAGGCATATGTGGGAGACCTTCCTCTACCCGCTGTCAGGTAGGGATACTGTCTGGCCCCACCTGACTCCCCCTCCCCGCCACACTCGGCAATTCACCTGTTAGCAGTAACCTGGCCAGTAAAGACATGTTGCGCCACGGTCTCTCCAATGACAAAATTTATGGTGAAAGGGATTCCTGAGATGGAGGACAAAGAAATGAAGAAGCTAGAGTAAGAAACAAAGAGAAGTGATGAGGTGGTAATGTCGTAAAGGAAGGTGCCATATGTTGGTGTTTTAGGTGAGTGAACAATGCTTATATCAGCTATCTTATTGTGTGAAAACCAATACAGTCTTTTACTACACATAAATTCGTACCAAATGAACGAATAAATACGTAATTTAAATTAGCTTGAATTTGTTAACCCTCCCATAGTTCGTTTTCTTTGACGCCAGGTATTGTTCGAGAGAACGAAAAGGCAAGGTTGACCGTCAGCTGTAGCAACATTTAAAAGCTCAGGAGGGCGATTTCTCTATGAAATTTTGATGTTTTTCACCAAAAGCGGAGGTTTGAGCCAAAGAAAGGCAAGTTGAAAATCGGTCGGGTTCTTAGGGTGTGTTGGGTAAAAACTCGGTCGGGACTGGGCAGGTTAATGGTTGTTCCCGAACAGTAGCAATGATCATTTCATCTTGCTGCCTAGTGGTGCAACGAGGATCTCTGCTTCTAGGCAAGTTTTTGAGATTCTCTCTCTTCATGATTCTTTATCCAGCGATGCATTCTTCTCTTATGTTAAGTCTTCTAGAGATTTCTCTTACTGGAATACTAGCCATATGTAGTGCAATAATTGTTTGCCTCTGGGCAACAGATGTCTCCATGCTTGTGGGTGGTCCATCTCGAATAGCCTACTTGCTTACAGTAAAACCTCACTAGAACAGATAATTGGGGCCCAAGTCATTCCAAAAACGCGATATTCCGAAAACGACATAGGGATTTCCCCCTGCTAAGATATTTTCATACATGAAAAGAGTCATGGCCACAATCCTACTTCATTCCACCATTTCCTTCTAAATCGGGGCATTAACGCATTTGCCTCTTAACTTTTCTCAAAGACCACTATAAATAATTTATTGCATAACACAGTACAGTACAGTTTTTGTAAGGTTTATACTCGATAAAGGCCATTGTAATACTCAGAGGAAGATAATTTTCATACGTGAAGTGTCATAGCCACCATCTTGCATCACGCCACCAGTTCTTTCTATCCCTTTTGCTTCTTAGCTTTTCTAAAATGCCACTAAAAATAATTCGTTGCATTACACAGAATAGTTTTAGCAAGGTTTAGACTCGATAATGGCCATATATAACACACAAAAGAAGATATTTTCTCTTATTAATAGCATCCTGGCCACCATCCTGCTTCATCTCCACCAGTTCATTTTGACTCCTGGTAATATCTCATTTGCCCCTTATTTTTTTCTCAAATTCCACCAAAAATAATTTATTGCATGACACAGTAAAATTTAAGCAAGGCTTGGACACAATAAAACTCATAGGTAATTTAAAAAAACAGTTTTCATACGTAACCATTCAGACTCACTTGGCTCATCATTCTCTACCCTCCCACCTTGCCTGGTGTTATTATCATTCAGCACCTGATGAAGGATCCTTCAGAGCAAATCCTTCAAAATAATTTCCCATTATCTTCAAGGTCATCATCAAGGAACAGTGAATCATTGTCCCAATTGTCTTCACTGACAAGAGCTGAATTGTGGATGGGAATCGGAGGCGTAGCCCGTACCTTGTGTGCCGTGTAGTGTACTTAATTTTAAGCATTTTTCAAATACTGTACTGTACACTTTATAAACAATCTTACAAACAAATATGTTCACTTTGTCTGTATATTTCACTTACCACTCATCATTGTTGAGCAGTATATCAGGGACTTAGGGGAAATGGTGTGGAGGAAAAATAGTGACGTTGCAAGCTCACCACGAACCGACGCACGAACACACACACACCGCTCGCCGTGTGATTAAAGCTTGATGTCTTAATATTAATGCAGACCCCTTTTCTAATTTTTGAGCATTTAGAAAGAACATTATGGGTATAACTTAAATATAAACACTTTTCAAATACTGTACTGTACACTTAGAACAATAGCTACACTGCCAGCCCACCACCAACCAACGCACGAACACACAAACTGCACGGACAATATGGCCACCCCACTGTGTGGTTAGGCAGTCCAGACCGCTTCTAGCTTTTTCAGAGTTTTCCTGATGTATAAGAAATAATTCTGGTCGGCTCCCTGACTCCAAAAAAAACGACTTCCCTTGTACTGAAGTCTGTTGTTGTGAGGTCATACTGTACTTTGTTTTCCCGCCTTCTGCCGTTCATGGAGACAGCAGAACGGAAATATGTTTATTGAAGTTATTACCTGGTGTTTTAAGAAAGAATTTCATCAGTCTTAGTTACTTATTTTAATAGTATTTATTTATTAATTATATCAGTATTACACTTTTTGTGATTTATTGTTTTTGGCCGTAAAAGATTTAAACTCCACAAATTAATCCTAACTGCCCCTGAGCGATAGTTCTGAATTATCGAGTAGTTTCGCGTGACGATTTCTTACTGTCGTAAATAATAAACTCTTTCCATCAAATTTGAAATGAACATGCATTTACTCCTTCATTGACTGTTTTCTAATACAATTAGACAGATTAATTTTTATTTTAAGATGATACAAGGAGAAATGTATATACAGTAATCTCTCTACTATCCGGACGACCACTACCCGGTTATCTCACTATCCGGACATCGTAGGCTGATGACTGAAACCCAAAATGCCCCCAAATTCGAAAAAATCCAGAATAAATCCGATTTTTTTTTTACTGCGTCACTTTGAATTTCCCACTCGCGCCGACCAGCTGTGTTTTCGCTCCTCCCGCCTCTGGTCTCATTTCCCACTCAGCTGCCAGTTCGTGAAGACACCCTCGTCATGGCTCCTGAAGTGCTTGTTTTTGTGGTGATTCCCTACCTCCTGCAGGGCTTGCTGCTGCTCTGTACCTTCTTCATCGTGTGTGTGATGATGGCCCTGCTGCTTGAGAAGAGGAAGAAAGTGGTGATGACTCTGGAGAAGAAGTGGGAGATATTGTTTTATATCAAGAGGTCCCGAGACAAACTACACCAGTACACAGCTGATTTCACTTCGAAACCAGATGAAACGCGGAGAGGAAGATGATGTCTACTCCTAAGTATGCAGACATCAACCATTCCACGCTCATCTGGTATCGACAACAACGTGCTGCTGGTGTGTTGGTACGTGGAACAGAGCTGAAAGCTGCTGCCAAGAAGTTTGCATGGCTTCACGACACCCCAGACTTCAAGGCATCTGAAGGTTGTCTCTTCGTGTTCAAGTTACGGCATGGACTTACCAATCGCAAGGCCCATGGTGAAGCTCTGGACGCCAATGACGAGGGAATAGAAGAGTCTTGGCAGAAGGTGAAGGGCTTGATTGACAGGGAGGGCCTCACTCTCGGTCAAGTCTACAACGCTGACGAAACTGGCCTATTCTATCGTTCAGTGCCCACAAACACTCTCGCTGAGGAGACGGAGAAGCGTATACCTGGCCGCAAGCTCTCCAAGCAACGGGTGTCTGCTTTGTGCTGTGCCAATGCTAACGGCATGCACCGGCTTAAGCCCGTTATTGTTGGACGTGCAACGCAGCCTTGGTGCCTTCGTCAGTTAATGGATGTCCTTCCTGTCGTGTGGTATTCTCTGAAGGCTTGGTTCACAACCAATATCTTTAGAGATTGATTTTACCAACACTTTGTCAAGGAGGTCATACATTATCAGACAGAGACACTGAAAATCCCACGCAACCAGGTAAAGGCCCTCCTGATTCTAGACAATGCACCTGCGCATCCGTCTGAGAAGGAGTTGGTGGCTGAAAATGGCCGCATTAGGTGTCTGTTTTTGCCACCTAATACGACTGCTCTCATCCAACCAATGGACCAGGGAGTGATTGTGGCAGCGAAGAGGCTCTACCGACGGAGGTTTTTGGACGAGGTGATGGTTGTCTATGAGGACGAGGACAGTTGCAGGGAAGGACGAGACATGCGAGAACATCAAACTGTTTTAAAACCTTCGCCGCTACAACCTCAAGTCTGTTATCTACAGCTGGGCCAGTGCATGGAAGGAAGTCTCTGTCAAGACTCTAGAAAATGGTTGGTCTCGTCTGCTTCATGGAAGTGACGTGGTGCACGATTTCCTAGGTTTTGAGGTGGATGACTTCCATCCAAGGCTTCGTGCGGGTGGAGTCAATGTGGATGTCGATGAGGAGCGTGAGTTGTTGGATGAAGACGAGGGCGATCCAGGGTATCAGATCATGTCTGATATCGAGATGGCATCTTCTGTTGCTGGTACGAGTACCCAGCAGGAAGATTCCGACGAGAACAGCGACAGTGATGCGGACTCCTCACGGCTCGTCACTACTCCAGCCATCCCCAAGCTGATCGCACTCCGGGAACATGTGTAGTTCGTCCTTGACTACCTAGAACACCCAGACTGCGACAGGGAGATGGGGTCCTTGGGACTTGTGGAGGAAGTGTGAGTTTTCAGGCAGCGCATCATTAATTGTCAGAATCGTCATTGCTTGCGTCAATCAACCATCGACAGTTTTTTCAGGCCCGTCATCCCCGCCGTGCTCAGCCCTCGCTCCACACCATTGCCTCACCAAGACAGGCCTTCTAGCTCCGAGCCACAGCCCAGCACATCAGGCACAGAGGGGTCACCACTGGATGTGAGTTTGCGGCTGTCTTCAGAGTCCTCTACAGTGGATAGCGTATCACCACGTCCCACCAAGGAGCCCCTAGGCCGCCTCCGTCATCTAATCTCGGACTCTGACAGCGACTAAATTCTCCAGGACTCGTCACTAGTCACTAGACCACACGGGAATTTACAGTTATGTGAAGTGATGTACTGTACAGTGCACTGAAGTGATGCGATTCGAATTCCTGCAGGTGCCTCAGGTGCACCTTCATACTGTCAGAGTCTGGGAGGACGGAGCGGGTTATATGTCAGGACGGCGGCATCATTCTCGTAAGTACCCTAACTTCATCAGAATTCCTTGTTTTGTTCTTCCCATATCATTAATCTCATGCATAGACTGTGTGAAAGATGATTTTCTTAATGATTTTCATATCTAACCTGTTTTCAGCATGCTGTAAAGTGGTCAAAAATTCCCATAAATGTAAATCATAATTTCCTGCTTTCAGGCATGGTTACCACTAGTACTGAAGTGCACCAGCTGTGAAAAAGGTGAATGCCATTGATTTTCATGTCTGGTATCTAAACTAGGCTGCTAACTCAGTGAACAGCTGTGCCTAACTTACCTCAAATTCATCCTTTTTTGGTTAAAATTAAATGAATTCATGCTTTGTGTTCATTATTTTAGTGCACCAGCTGTGAAAAAGGTGAATGCATTGATTTCCATGTCCGGTACCTAAACTAAGCTGCTAACTAAGTGAACAGCTGTGCCTAACTTACCTCAAATTCATCCTTTTCGGGTTAAAATTAAATGAATTCATGCTTTGTGTTCATTATTTTAGTGCACAAGCTGTGAAAAAGGTGAATGCCAGTGAATTTCATGTCCGGTACTTACTTTTAGCACACTATATTCTGGTGAACACTTTTGCCATACCTAACTCTTATTGACCATTTTTCGGGTAACAATTTGCATCATTTACTGTATTTGATGCTTTTTATCCAATATTTTAGTGCATAAGATGTGAGAAAAGATGATTTTCATAGTGGCTGCCACGTCTGATACTTACACTAAGCTGTCAACTCAGTGAACACCTATGCCTTACTTAACTCAGATTCATCCTTTTGGGGTTAAAATAAAATGAATTCATGCTTTGTGTTCATGATTTTAGTGCATAGGAAGTGAGAAAGGGTGATTTTCATTGTGATTTCCATGTCCGATACTTACTTACACTATTGTGGTAAGTTGTGAACACCTATGTCTTACTCACTTCAAAATCACCATTTTTTGGTTAAAATTCAATTAATTCATGCTTTGTGTGCATTATTTATGTGAAAGAGGACTTAAATAAGTGCTATGCATGTTCGGTAGGGAGGTAGGTAGGTGGTTTTGTGATTTTGGTTAGGTTAGGGTCATAAATGACCGGTGCGGGAGCTTCAGGGCCACTATCCGGACAAGACCACTGTCCGGTCATGCCTTTGGCTCTATTATGTCGGATAGTGGGAAGATTACTGTATTATCACCTGAACGAAAACTTCTGGATACTCTGCCATCACTTCTTAGGCCAACTGTACAATGAAAGATTATGACATACTGTATTATATATATGAAAACCAATGTTACCAAGCTTGGATCTTGTCCGATTCATATTCTCCACACCTCCGATGTTACGGTATACAGTACCCTCGCTAGTTTTGCGCCTAATTGGTACCGCAATTGCGTCGCGAAACTAAAACTCGCGAAATTTGTGTGTATACTTTACATGTAATAAGAGGTAATTGGTTCCAGGGTTAGCCACCTCATTCCCCCTTAGCTACCCATTAATGACACAATACCCCTACTATAAATTACATACAGTTATTCAGACATATAATATATTACTGAACAAAGAATTTACCAACATTGACACTTAGGCTGAACTGCTTGATGGAGCTTGAAGATGAATTCCGAGTCTGGGAGCGGTGGTTAGTTACCACCTGCGCCCTCACTGCTCCCCGCCACCGCTGTTGAGTCCCACACACCACCACTTCCCGATGCTTCAACATCAAAGCCCTCAAAATCCAGTGAGAGCTCCTCAAGCTCCTCAGTGTCCTCAATGTCCTCATCCACATCACTGTCGTCCTCCCCAGGCAGTATGTTCTCCAAAGCCTGGGCTTGTTGAATATGAGAGGACAGGAATGATGTTATCAGAGTCTGATGGTGTCCATGAACTCTGGCATTGAAAAGGTCCTTGTAATTACCCAGAAGTCTATCCACCACCGGGAGGAAGGTGTCCCTGATCTCTGGCCTTCCATCACATTCCTCAGTTTGCTCTTTCAAACGAGCAGTGGTTGCCAGCAAGTCTGTGATTTGGCGAGATGTAAGCTCACCTGGTGGGACAGGTAAGGGTTCTTCCTGAACTTCGTTGTTGTTGACTTGTTCATCTGTTTCTAACATCTCCTCAATGGTCGGTTCAGGCTCAAAACAAGTGACTGAGGAGATGTGGGGGCTCATGAAAATCGAGCGAAAATCGTGAGGCTCCTAGTAAAAAAACATGCCCTTTCTTCGCGAGAGTATATATCGCGAAACACTAGCGAGGGTACTGTATTCTCATATCCAGTCTTGGCATATGTATGATTTATATGATGCCTCATCACCTTTAGACAATGCATTTGCTTCCTTAACTAAAGGGGACAGGGTGGGTCAATGGTAGAGTGTTGGACTCAGGACCGGGAGGGGGGGGTGAGTTCAAGCCATACCCTGTAGCTGCCATGCCGGGAGGGGTACCGCCCTCCTTTCACCTAGCAGGGCTATAGGATCTAATAAGGTCTAGCCCAGGAGAACATTTCCCTTTTTTTCCTTAACCCGCCGAATCCCAGCAACGTATGATGCACGTCGCTACTTTTTTCCGCGGACAGACCCACCAACATGCATCGTACATCACTTAGTTGCAAGGCCCATTGTGTGCACATTTTTCAACATTCGCGGGTGATTTTTGGTAGGCATATGTGGGAGACCTTCCTCTACCTACTGTCAAGCGTGGATACTGCCTGGCCCCACCTAACCCCCCCCCCTCCCTCCACACTGGGCAATTCACCTGTTAGCAGTAACCTGGCCAGTAAAGGTATATTGCCCCATGGTGTCTCCGGTGACGAAATTCACGGTGAAAGTGATTCCTAAGGTGGAGGACAAAGAAGCTAGAGGTAGAAGCAAACAAGTGAGGAGGTGTTAATGTCGTAAAGGAAGGTGCCATATACTGAGGTTTTGGGTGAATGAACAATGCTTTTATTGCCTATATTATTGTGTGAAAAACCAATTTAGACTAACTTGTACTACACATAAATTCGTACCAAATAAATAAATTAATACGTAATTTAAAGTGGCTTGAATTAGTTAACCTTCCATAGTTCGTTTTCTTTAGCTAGGTACCCTGAAAAAGAAGGAAAATGTAAGGCTAAATGACATCTGTATCAACATTTTTAACCTCGGGAGGGTGATTTGTCTATGAATTTTCGATGTTTCTCACCAAAAGCGGAGATTTGAGCCAAAAAGAAAAAAGTTGAAAATCGGTCGGGATCTGGGGGTAGGCTGGGTAAAAAAATGGTCGGGACTGGGGGGGTTAACTAAAGAAAAAAATTATATATTTCCATTAACAAAATGAATGACACAAGTCTTTTCTGATCAGCTGACTGGCACAAACAAACATGCTCTTTTACTCTACACCTCCAGTGTTACAGTATTTCCACCTATCCAGTCTCAACTTAGGCTATATCCTCAGTGTGATTAGAGACTACTGTAAATCACCCCAAATGCCTTATTACCTACAGACAACACATTTGCTATCTTAACTGAAAAAATGTCCATTAAAATAGAAAAAAATGACACGAGCCTCTTCTTATTAGCTGACTGGCACAAACAAACATGCTCATGTATAAGGTACAACACATGAGCACTATCACTGATCATGCATTCCCACTAACTTTTAAATACCTCCACAATAATATCAAAATGTAGTACTACTATACACATACCAAACAAAAAGAAAAGCATATCTTCAATGTTTTACGGGTGTTCAGTAACAGTAGGCAATTGTCTCTACCCACTTATCTCTCTATCTCACTGTCATATGTTTACCTCACATCAAAAATTAACAAAGCATACTTTACTGATACAGAATTTAATAAAAACATACTGTCATTCATGTCAATACAGAATTTAATAAAAACACACTGTCATTCATGTCAAAACATATCACCTCCATTCATTTTACAGTACAGTATATGTACTTTGTATATCTTTACAACAATAAACATTTCAGTCAGTCATATCTGGTAAAGTGAAACTATTACTGCTACCCTTGGTAACACTACTGCCCCAGCTGCTGCACACACACACACATACACACTGCACAAACACCATGCAAGCACTCACTTGCCTCAGAACTTATGTATTACATCAGTCAGTGTTGAGATACTGATAATTTTATTATATGACTAAAACTTGTTTGGTTGAATAGTATAGTATCAGTACTGGCTGTACAAATGAAAATGAAGGGCAGTACATATACCATTGCAGCAATAGACATTTCAGTTAATCAACCAACATCTTAAGTATTTTATTCATCCACAAAATAGCAAGGCCATTAAAAGAGTAGGGGAATTTATTCACTCACCAGTACAAGATATTTCCTTTGAATAAATAAGTAGTTATTTGTCCAGCAAGAGTAAAATACCTGTAAATGACAACACAGTGCTGAAGGGATGATGAGAAGTGGCGTATCATTGTGCGCCAACCTGGGTTTCTTCCACTTCTTCCACCATAAACACACACACACACACACACTGGCCTACATTTACCCATGCCGATCATGATAGCTAGGGGAGCAGTGAGGCAAGGGTGATTGGGACCCTGCAGTGAATGCCCATTAATTACAAATACAGTATTGTATTAACTATGCTACTCAGTAAATATAATTCCATTTTCTTAAAGTACTGTAATTGGCTGATCCCTTAGTGGCTTAGCCATTGTTCAAATGCTTTTGCCTTAGCAGTGAAGCTGTAATTTCAGGCTGTACTATATAACATTAAAACTTTCCTGTTTTTCGCTTATATAAGACTGTTTCCCTCTATGATTCTCTTGTCTTGAATAAAATGAAAGAAAAGTAAGAGAAACCAGCCTAACAAGGGTTGTTGAATCTCCATATGCATCAAGAATTTATGATGACTCAGCAGCATCTTGCTAGGCATCATCCCTCCAACATGTTTGCTTTGCAAATTAGTGTGTGGACAGCTGGTGAAGTGATTGTGATTGCTTTTCACAAGGGTAGCTGCTAGTGATCATGTTAGCGTGCTAGAGTAGGGTGTATGCTAGATGTTAACTACTAAACCACTAAACTACTATACCACTAAACCACTACGGTACATCACAAGGCCAGTCGTAAACAAGTGAGTGCTTAGTGCGCTTGTCATGCGTGTTTCCAAAATCTGCTGAGTACATTCTCAAGTGCTTGGTATTATTTTGCACTAAATCAACAGTGTTTATAATCTCGAAAATATGTGTGATTGTCAAGCAGTGACATGATTGTATAAGTGTTTCTTCAAAATTGAGTCAAGCTAACCCCTACCTAATCCATTATTTCTTGCCTTGAGGATGCATGGGGATATTTCAAGGCAATTTTTAGAAAAAAAGTTCATCTTAAATGCTGCAAAATATGATACATGCTAGGGCTGTCTCATGCAGGACTGGTGTACAGTATAGGTATTAACAAGGGTATTTTTATGACATGTTGGCAGGTTTTCTGGTAGGTCAGTGAATTCTTCTTTTATGAAATTTAAATCCTTAAACTGTTCCCTACCCCATCTGGCTATAGAATGGCCAGAAAGGAAGCTAGAGATGAAGGTACAGATAGAAGGATAGAAACCATAAGAGGGTAGTTTGGAAATTAAAGATTTATGACACCACTATTTATAGCTCTAGGAGAAGAACAGTGGCTGTCTACGACAGCAGCTATAGAATGACCTGAAAGGAAGATAGAGATGAAGGTCCAGATAGAATGATAGAAACTGTAAGAGGGTAGTTTGGAAATTAAAGATTTATGCCAGACTCGATTGAAAGCCTTTGAGATATCAAGTGCATTGGCAAAGCTTTTGCCAAAGTCCCGAAAGGAGGATGACCAGAAGTCTGAAAGGTAGGTGAGATCACCAGTGGAGCTTCCCTGGCAGAACCTATACTGATGATCAGAAAGAATGTTGTGATAGAAAAGATGATTTAAAATGTTTTTGTTAAGAATAGACTCGAATGTAACCCCATCCTCCTTTCATGCATGTACGGTAGATTGTAGCCATATTGTATTATCCGTTCCACTTTGTATGTTAAAGCATCTGTCTCTTCCTTGTAACCAGCATCACATTATGCATCTAAAAACGTTCCATCATCTCTCCTCAGAGAATACTTGATCTTGGTGGTGATGTTTTTCCTTGTAAATGTCACCAACAACATGGCATTTGGGTTCAAGATCTCTATGCCTCTCCACATTATCTTCCGTAGTGTAAGTATAAGTACCTTTATCTGGTTGTGTTTAATTGCATATCATGAGATATATACATTTTTTAACCACAGGGATCATTCTTCTGAGGGAGCTCACAAGCCACTTATTACACCATTCAGATATTTTGCATGATGGTAAGAGGAACCATCCAAGACTGAGGGCTGAGGAGGAGCATAGTTGTTGTTATTATTTTTATTACCAACCACAGTCTGTCTGGCCGAGCAGACTTTGACCACAGGTGAGCAGCTGCTTTTGTGGGATTGTCCTTTGGGTATAGTACGGTACATGCACTGTGTAGACAGCCAGCACTCCTTGTGGTCAAATGCCTCACCAGGGTCGAACCAGGTGCTGCCCACAGTGAGGTGCAGGGAAATTTGAGGAGGTTTGGCTCCTGGGTGGACACTGCAACTGCATTGCTCCACCATGGCACACTGTGCCACCACATACAGTAAGGTCCTGGGTTATGTCAGAGTTCCGTTCCTGAGACATGACGTAAGCCGATTTTGAACGTAACTCGAGTTTTACAGATTTTTCAACCATACATCGCATACTATACATGTAATGATCTTATAACAGGTTTGTATAAGAAACACAGTCTTTTGAACTGATGATATTTATTGAATAAAATATAAGATGTGCTTGCTACGAGTCTTCGTCATAGTAGCTCACTCGCTGCAGTAACGGCACTTCTCATCGTCATGGCAACCGAGTTATGCCGCACCTGCCTCACCCACAACTGAGTCAGACTGCCGCTCCCTCACTCTCCCATCCTTACACACGTGCACACTGCCAACACACATTGTATTCCTAAATTCAAACACTTTTCATACTTCATCATACAATAAAGTTTACCGTAAAATACTGCCGTAAAATATGAAATACCAACATCATTACCAGCATGATAATGTAAGCATTTCTAACATCAAGTTTGATGGCTTTTTTTTCCTCATTACGCTTAATAATATCGACTTTTTCACGTAATGTGATGGTCTTGCATTTCTTGGAGTCATTATGGTCACTAGGAAGCTGTCTCTTAGGCATCGTGGAATCAGGCGAAAAACAAACACAAGAAAATTACAGGTGGTAGTAGCAGCGAGACTGAGAGCGATTGTTGGTTTGTTGGTAGTCAAGCATGAGGCGGGAAAACACCAGAGACATCTTGCGGTAAAAAACAACACTTTAAAAACCGAGCTTTATGTATTTTTTCTTTATTTTCTTATATTTTAAAATTTCCTTTCGCGAACCGACTGTCATAACCTCGAATTGATGTAAGTTGATACCGACGTAACCCGGGACCTTACTGTATAGGCTTTTTATCAGTGCTAGAGGAATACAGTATATGTGTTCAGTTACAGTGCCTTAAAAGTCATGGTAACCTTCTCGAACGGTTCTTGAGGTCTTATTTGTTCATGTAACCCTTTTGCTGCGGGATTTATTTTTGGCTTGATTCTCAAAAAGTGTCAATTCTCCAGCAGAAAATCAAAATCGTATTAGGTAATTGCCTACAGCACTTTTGTGATTGCCAAATACAGTAAAACCTCGATATAATGGACCTCAGTAGATTGGAATTCGCTTTTATTTGGCTCGAGGAGCTACTAGACTAAATTCCTATATATCGAGAAAAGTCTGATAAAACCAGAAGCAGTCTGGACTGTCTGACCACGTCAGCTATGTTCACCACAATAAGGTAAATCAAAGACATGTTTATCAGTGTACAGTACAGTACAGTATTATTATACCATTTGATTAATGTAGTGAAGGTATAACACAGTGCAGTACTGCAATGGTACTTGAAACAAGTTAAAAACCATTGGTGCAATCCGGACTAATGTCTGATATATCAGAAAAAGTCCGGATTAGCAGCGGAATGTCGCTTTTATCGGAATTTCACATTTTTCAGAATGGCTTGGGCCCCAATTATTCCGTTATAGTGAGGTCTTACTGTACTTACATATCCATTATTGGCACTAAAATTCCTTAATAGCTACGTATATTGTCAGCAGAACAATGAATACATTAAAAATTTGCCGGGGATTTAATGAAAAGGACGCCAAGATGCTGGCCATCTGATACGTAGAGATCTGGTGTTAACCATAATATTGTATTCATTATCAAGCGTTTTCTACACACTTAACGTCCAGCACCTTCTTAAGAAATATCTAATTACAGTACATTACATTGCATATAACTCACCTAAATGATGGTAAAAATCCATAGAATGGTGACACTTGGCCAAGCGCACGATCAGCTGGGCAGGCATGTTTGTTGACATGATGTTTTGACTTGCCACAGTGTGATGGTGGCACTTTCTGGGACTCCGTTGCCATAGCAATGTTGGTGAGAGCCTGGAGTACTGCGCGGCCAGTTCAAACCGTTTTCTGAGGCCCGTTGACTACAATAGCCTTTTGCAGTGAAAGGGAATAATTCATAGAATGACTATAGTAATAAAATGCAGCAAAAGGGTTAATATGAATGAGTAGGTGGGGGTGCTCACCATCCACTCACTCTATGTAGTGCTGCTCTTGGGTGGCTTCCCTTTCCTCTCTTCCTTCCTTCTTTCCTTCCTTCCTCTTATGTCTTTCTTTCTTCTTTCTTTCCTCATTCTTCTATCTACTTGTGACTTTACATTGATGAGAAGCAAAATGGTTTCGTGTACATCAGAAAACCATTTACTATGCTGGGTGGTAACCATGTAACCAAACTATGGTACCTGGTGGTATAATGGACAATTAAGGTGCTCCAACTGGTTTGAGCCTATGTCGGTTTATGTCCATGGGGTGGTTGGGGTTTATTACTCATGTAATGCCTATGAGTGAAGCTTGTCAGTTTTGTCTTGAATGTCAGGACCTGCTTGCCTAGCCCTGGGCTCTTATGCTCCTCTTGGGGCAGCACGGGGCCGCACATGATTAAATGATGATGATGATGATATTCTTAAGGATGATGGGCTGTACAGGTTGGAATATGATAATATGAAGGGTAGATGGTGTAAATACAGTATCCTGTATACAGTATTCTCAGATGGCTGTGTAAAAGAATATAAGAGTGAGCTTTGTTGTGATGGAATAATTAGACACTGAGATGTAAACGTATCTGTACGGAGAAAAAGCACACAAATGGGATGCATAGGAGAGTCCTTGAAAGTGTGATTGAAAGCATGAGTGAAAGAAGTATGTATATGGGAAAGAATAAGCAATAGAATGTAAGTATGGAGTTGTTTTCGCTTTGTTTATAAAGACTCCAACATGCCTGCATGTATCAGCCTTGGTCACCTAATGGTGGCTTTCCATGCAGCCCAATCTCTGGCAGCCCCCCAATTCAGTCTTTTGTCTCTGAGGTTGTACTCTGTGACCTCATCCTAGGTCTTCTTCGGCCTTTTCTCGCAACTCCACCCTCAGTGTTCACACTTCTTTCTTCCTGCACCCAGTTGTCATCCCCCATCCTCCCCACATGCCCAAACCATCTCAGTCTACCTCTCCTCATCACAGCACCAATTCACTCCAGTTTCATCCTTCCTCTTAACTCTTCCATTATAAACCTAGCTCTCCCAGGCTTCGCATTCAAGGATGCACTGCATGGTAATTTCTGTATGTTTGAGCCTACAAATATCTTCTTCTTTTAATGCTTCGGTCTCACTACCATACAGCACTATACTCCTAACACATTCCACATACAAAGATCCCTTAAAGTGGAGGGAGAGCCCTCTCAGTGTCAGGAGAGGCAGCAACTCCATGAACTTCTTCCAGCCATGCCTCACTCTAGCCACAGAGCTAGTTCCAGTCCCACCTCCAGCACTTAACATGTCTCCCGAGTAACAAAACTCTTTCACACACTCAAGAGACACATGAGTAGAATCAATTCATTCATTCCTGACAAATCTCCACATGTTTTTCCTGACACATTTCATGCATGAAATCAGCGTTATCTTACAGTCTTCCTGTAATATCACTACATCTCTTATGCATCCACTTATTGCAAATGCTGCAGAGGATGGAATTACTTCCTATGGCCCTGTGGCAAACTGCATATGGACGCTCCCACCTCTTTGACAGTACTGCCACCAACCATAAATATCATCACCTTTTTTTTATCTGCATTTATGCTCAAGCCCTTGTGCTCCATACCATCTCTCCACTTCCTAAATCTTTCCTCTGCCTCCCATTCATTTTCTGCAATCAGCACCTAATCATCGACACACATTATCTCCCACAGGAGTTCACTTCTGAAGTCGCGTGAGAGGGCTTCCAGCACCACATAGGGCAGGTACTACAAACCTAAACTGATCATCTTTTCATACTTAACCCGTTGAGAGCGATAGGCCTCATTTGAGACTTATCAGAGTCGAAAGCGATAGGCCTCAAATGAGCGCGATTTTCAAAGGCGTACCAAAACCGCACCACGAGGAGTAGGTGGATGAAATTTGTATGGGAAATAGGGGTAGGAGGCAACTCTCGATACCACCCACGCAATGCCCCATATACGCTCAGAATACACGCCCGCATGTGCGGACACCGTGGAGCGCCTGCGAAAGCAAATTCTCCAGTCGTGATGCCCCCAACCCCTGCATCAGGACACCAGGCACTAGGGGATCTGCACATACACACACACACATGAGAAAGAGAGAGAGATAAAGGGGATCAGCACACACACACACACACACACACTCACACACACACGAGAGAGAGAGAGCGATAAAGGGGATCAGCACACACACACACACACACACGAGAGACAGACAGACATACAGAGTTACTAGTAAATTGTACAATAAATGCATGCTTTTTCAGCAGTGCGTAAGGTAATTTACAGTATTGTAGTTTGAGAGAGAGAGAGTATAAATACAGTATGACACAAACAGCATCCCTTCCCTTCGAATGACGAGATAAGGGATAACACCGGTCCCTCTTATCCCTCCCTCTTCTCTCGGAGAGAGAGGGATGACACCGGTCCCTCTTATCCCTCCCTCTTCTCTCGGAGAGAGATAGAGTTACGAGTAAATTGTATAATAAATGTATGCTTTTTCGGCAGTGTATAAGGTAATTTATCGTAGTTTGACAGAGAGAGAGAGAGAGAGAATAAATACAGAGTGACACAAACAATGTCCCTTCCCTTTGAATGACGAGATAAAGGATAACATCGGTCCCTCTTCTTACTGTACTTCTCTAATCCCTCCCTTGTCTCTCGGAGAGAGAGAGAGAATAAGAGTGACAAACAGCGTCGCTCCCTTCGAATGGTGAGGTAAGGGATAACATCGGTTCCTCTTCTTACTGTACTTCTCTAATCCCTCCCTCCTCTCTCGGACAGAGAGAGAGAGAGATAGAGGGGGGGGACATTTTTCTGAGAGAAAGAGAGAGAGATATGGCATTTTTCAGAGAGAGAGAGAGAGAGTTACGAGTAAACTGTGTAATAAATGTATACTTTTTCGGCAGTGCATAAAGCAATTTATCGTAGTTTGAGAGAGAGAGAGTGGGTTGATGATACGGTAATCACGTGATCTTGCCCAAGGCCATGGTAAATATAGGTCGGCAGACAATGCCTCACTGCGGGTGGTGGGTTGCTCACGCCACCAGCTGTTCATCTTCTGGCCATTTTTTCTCACCACCATGTGACTTTATGTGATCATATGTATATATATATATTGCCAGATGCGCGCGAACATTTTCAAGACGATGATGTGTGTTTCATTCAATTCTGTAAGACTCGAAATTTCAGCCAAGTCGTCACTTGGTAGCACCTAGCTAGAGAACCATCGTCGCTCTCCACGGGTAAATAACCCCATCAACATATCCATATCCCACACCAAGCCCTCTTCCTCTCATCATCCCCAGACATCACCTTCTGCTCCTCAAACCTTTCCCCCACAACATCCTGGAGAATGGTCAGAACCCTTGGCTCTGACCACCTCCCAGTCATCATCATTACCAAAACCAGAATCACCCCAGCTGGCCACAGACACACATGCACTAATTATAAGAGAGCCAAATGGGAGGCCTTCACAGCTGAAACAGAACAACACTTTGAAACATTAAACAGTAGATCCATCACAAATATCAACACCGCTGTGCACACTTTCAGTACAATTATACAAAATGCAGACAAAAGACACATCCATAGAGGCAACAGAAAGAGAGACAACCCCAACTTCACGCCAGAAATTCAAGGCCTCATCACTCAACGGGACACACTTCGACACTCCCCAGCACTGCATACACATGGCACTGTACATCAGATACAAGAACTCAACACCCAGATAAATAATAAAATATCAGAACAGCTAACACTAAATTGGAATAATTCTCTCCAAACACTTGATCACAAAACAAACACAAGCAAACTCTACAAACCACCAAACAGCATCACACTTTCCAACAGCAACACTACACAATCACATGCTGCCATCACAACAACAGACACCATATCTTCAAACAGACAACAAGCAAACACTCTCATCAATCACTTTTCACATGTCAGCCATCTAATCCCCCATCACGATGACCAATGTATCATCCGATATAAGAGACAGTTCCCCATGGACCCAGAATGTCAGCCATCTAATCCCCCATCACGATGACCGATGTATCATCCGATATAAGAGACAGTTCCCCATGGACCCAGACTTCGCACCTTTCACTTACAACCAGATGAAGCACATCATTAGCAACCGTAAGCACTTATCTGCGTGTGGACTAGATGACGTAAGCAACATACACCTTAAACACCTTGGACCACAAGGCATAGAAACACTCACTAGCATATCAAACTACAGGTACTCACACAACATAATACCCAACATCTGGAAGCATGGCATTATCATCACTATCCCCAAACCCAACAATGACCCCACATTACCTTCCTCACACCGCCCCATCACGCTCCTCTGCACCCCCTCCAAAGTCACTGAATGACTGGAACTACAACTAGTTACACCTCACACTCCTCTAGCCCCATCACAGCATGGTTTTAGGCCACTACACTCCACCAGCCGAACAGGGCAGTACTCTCAAGGTGGATGGAAGGCTGATGACAGGGAGAGCTGGAGCTCCTGTTTCATCAGCCTTCAGGACTTGTTCATGACCATCCCCCTTTGCTGAACTTTTTCAGTGTCTCAGTAACACAGAGAGTAGTCCAGCATGCTCTCCAATACAAGTTTCTCTAACTGTCAACACGAAACTACATGCACTCTACACACTACACTTCCTTTTCAAAATTTGTAAGAAAATGGCGCACAAAAATCATGCCTCGGAGTCCCGGGGGGGGGACCATAAATGCCCCCACCATCCTCCCCTCTCCCGGTGACGACTCACAGAGCTGCCTGGAACCACTGTCTGACTCACTCCTTCTTCATTTCTGTAACATTCGCGGCCTTTCCTCTAACTTTCGCTCTGTTGAACACCACCTCTTCTCCTCTAAACCTCACCTTCTCTTTCTCTCTGAGACTCATCTGTCTGAGGCAACTGACAGCAAACCCTTTTCTGTATCCTCCTACTTTCTCTATTCTCATTTCAAAGTCAAAGGTGGCTGTTGCATATATGTACGCAACGATCTGTCTTGCTCTCATGGTCCTGAACTTGATTCTTCTGAATTCTCTACTCTCTGGCTTCGGCTTTCCTGTCATTCTCTGACTAAATATATCTGTGCTGTTTACTTATCTCCTAATTCTACTGACTATAAAAAATTCTTTGACTATCTTACTTGTACGATGGAACACATTCTATCCATTTCTCCTTTCTCTGATAGATTTCAGTGTTCACCAGCACCTTTGGCTCTCCTCTCCTTTCACTGATCCACCTGGTGAACAAGCCTACATCTTTTCTATCCCTAATGACCTTGAGCAGCTTGTACAGCACCCTACCCGTATCCCTGACCGCCTTGGAGAGAGTTCCAACATACTTGACCTTTTCCTAACAACTAATCCTTCTGCTTACACTGTAGTTAATCTTTTCTCTCCGTTGGGCTCCTCCGATCATAAACTTATTACCTTAACCTGTCCTATCGCTCCAGTACCGCCTGTGGACCCTCTAAAGAAACGCCGCCTGTGGCACTTTGGAGCTGCAGACTGGGAGTCCCTCAGGCAGTACTTCTCTGATTTTCCTTGGAATGATTATTGCTTCCATAGCCGGGAGCCATCTGAGTGTGCCTTGTGCATTACGGAGGTTATTCTCTCGGGCATGGAAGCATACATTCCTTTCTCATATTCTCTGACTAATGCACGAAAGCCTTGGTTTAATCATGCTTGTTCTAATGCTGTCCGCAACAAGGAGAGGTCCTATAAGAGGTACCGGAGCCAACCCACCCCTGAATCACATCTTTTATATATTTCTGCCCAAAATCGTGCTAAGTCTGTTCTTCGCTCTGCTAAAAATAATCTCATCCGTTCTAAATGTTCTCAACTCTCCCACTCGAATTCTTCTTCGCTCCTTCTGGCACCTTGCCAAAAACCTTTCTAACAACTTTACACCATCATCCTTCCCTCCTCTTTTCTACTCTGATGGCTCTGTAGCTATTTCTTCTACTGTTAAAGCAGATCTCTTTGCTCAGACTTTCTCCAATTCCACCTTAGACGATTCCGGTGCTATTCCTCCATCACTTCCCCCCTCTGACTTCCTCTTGACTGATATTAAAAATTCTTCAGCTGATGTATTTTCTGCCATCACTGGCCTCAGTACTAAAAAGGCATATGGTCCTGATGGAGTCCCTCCTGTTGTCCTCAAAAACTGTGTTTCTGTGCTTACACCCTTCGCTCATTTTCGCTCATTTTTGAAGGCTCCAACATGCTTGCATGTGTCGGCCTTGGTCACCTAATGGCGGCTCTCCATGCTGCTCGATCTCTGGCAGCCTCCCTATTCAGTCCCTTAACCCTTAAGTCACATTTAATGACCTCATCCCATGTCTTTCTCGGTCTACCCCTCCCAACCCCTCCCCCAATATTAACACCTCTCACCCTCTGTACCCAATTATCCTCCCCCATCCTCTCCACATGTCCAAACCTCCTCAGCCTGCCTCTCCTCATCACAACACCAATACACTCCAGTCCCATCCTACCTCTCAACTCTTCTATCGTAAGCCCAGCCCCCCCAGGCCTTGCACGCAGGGACGCACTGCACATCCACCTAATCATTGTCATTTCTGTACGTTTGAACCTGCGAATATCTTCTTCCTTTACTGCCCAGGTCTCACTACCATACAGCATCACACTCCTAACACATGCTGCATACAAAGACCCCTTAGCACGTAAGGAGAGTCCTCTCAATGTCAGGAGAGGCAACAGCTCCCTGAACTTCTTCCAACCACTTCTCACTCTAGCAACCGAGCTAACTCCAGCCCCACCTCCGGCACCTAACATGTCTCCCAAATAACAAAACTCCTCCACACACTCAAGAGACTCACCTGCAAGTTCAACCCTCTCACGCCTAACAATCTCCTCCTGCTCTCCCCGACACACCGCACACATGAAATCAGCATTATCTCGCAGTCTACCTCTAATACCACTACATCTCTTGTGCACCCACTTATCACAGACACTGCACAAGATGGAATTACTTCCCACACCTTTGTGGCAAACTGCACATGGCCACTCTCCCTCTCCTCTGATTGTACCGCCACCAACCCTAGATATCATCACTTTTGTTTTATCTGCATTTACCCTTAAGCCCTTGTGCCCCATACCATCTCTCCACTTCTTAAATCTTTCCTCAGCCTCCCCTTCATTCTCAGCAATCA
>JAGKTI010003838.1:0-12836 GCA_018397915.1 Birgus latro
AGTGTACCGCAAACCAGGCAGTGACCCCCTGGATCCTAAGTACACTTCCAAGTTTGTTAAATACCCAGCCTCACTTATGGCTTGGGGCTGCTTTACATATTATGGTGTTGGTAGGTTGATAATTCTACCTGCAAATGAAAAAGTGAACCAGAACAATTATTTGGAGCTCTTATGTGATGTTTTAAGTGACTCTTTTGATAAAACCAAGGCAAGAGTTATTTATGCAAGATTCTGCCCCTGCACATGTTGCAAAGTCAGTGAAACAGTGGCTAACAGACTGTGAGTTTCCCTTTATTCGAGATTGGCCCGGAAACAGCCCAGATATCAGTCCCATTGAGAATTTATGGGCGCACATGAAGCGGCAGTTGCATAGTTTGGACACATCTCTGGAAAACTACGCCATCAGTCTCCCCAGACGCCTTAAGAAGATAATAAAGGTGAAGGGGAATGCCAGTAAATAGTAAATTCAATGGTGAGTGTTAATTTATTTGTTTCTGCTTGCTAACCACAAGAATGTTTTCTTTTTTTAAAATGGCGTCAACACTTTCCGCGCCTACTGTATGAGAAGGACTTGCTGTATATATTCATATATAAATGAGATACAGTAGTATAATTAAAGTAATCCTATATTATGTGTAACCCATAATTCGTTATTTTATATAAAACATATATGTACAGTATATACACTATTTACACAGTTTATCTCACTTGTACAGAACAGTTCTTAAACACTGATTCAAGGTTAGCAATTCTCGCTTCCATTATGTGCATGGCCAAAAGTAATGCAACAAATATGATGGAGAAAATCACAAATATGGCTGGAGCTGGGCTGTATACATATTATGGGTTAAACATAATCCTACTGTATTCTTCCCAAGGTTGTATTGTCTGATTTATTAGTTGCATGGCTTCATACTTGGGTGAAGTCAACTTAATGTATGAGCTTGCATTTAAGTTCATCCTAGGCAATGGCTGGAAGTACTTGTGTGTGTGGTTGAGAATGGCATAATGGTTTTTAGTGGGCAAGGTGGATAATGTAGGTGTCAGGACTGCACAGTAATCTGGTGAGATGTATAAACCGGATGCTGATGTATGGGTTGGCGATGTATCTGGGTAGGTCATAAAAACTGATGTATTTTGAGTGAAGTAGAAGAACTGTGAGTGTCCAAAGCGCTGATGATGAATGAGTTTATCTGGTGCAAATGTGAAGTTGCAATGATGAGGGCTGTCATGATTTTTTATGATAGCCATTTCACAAGGGACTGTCTCAGCTGGCTGAAACGTGAAGATGTACGCAGGACAAAGGTGAAATGCATGTAATGATGTGCGACATTTGTGTTCCATTGCTTTGTCACTAGTGAAAGCTACGGCGCCCTGTTTCTCGGAAACCATGATGACTTCTGTTTTGATGTTGATGGTGACTAATGAGTCATCTTTCTTAGAAGGAAAAGGGTATATTTGATAGACTGTGAAAAAGTCATCTGTTACGAACGGTACATGGACTACTATTGATGTTGTCAGTGTTGCTTCCAAGTATGGATAATATAACATTAAATTTCTTTCCTCAAACAAAGGTTTCAAACCATGCTTATGTATGCCTTGATTAATTATTTGCCTGAGGTTGTGAATGGGTAGTAAATTAATAGTGATCCTTCCGTTACCTGCATTAGCAATTCCTTTCATGACAGACTGATACTGAGCCCTGGTGTTGTCCAACTGTAGTATTATTAAGTCAGTATGTTCCATGATCACTAAGAAGTGTAGGAATAGTGTATTGTTACCTTCTAGTGCATTTACTTTATCCACAATTCCTAGAGTTGATGCTTCTGCTTTCCTTAGGTTCTTTACAATCGTCAGCATTAAGGTGTTCTGAGTGTCAGCCAACTTATGTTGGTATGAGAGAACTTGTGCTATTTTGTTAAATTTGTTATTTATTTCCTCTAGATCATTTTCTGTAGCTAGTCCAAAAATGTTCCCTAAAATTGCTCCACCTAAGTCGAACAGACCGCGTCTGTTACGTGTATTCTTGATGTTGTTTCCTGTCCCAAGTGTGTTACTCCCAGCTGATGGGATGTCCTGGATCATGGTGATCATTACATGCTTAGCCTGTTCTAGCTTCCAGTCAGTTAATTTCATTAATTCAGCTACCTCCTGTGTGGGGTGATCATGTGAAGAAGGGCGTGTTAATACCACTTCCAGAGTTCTGAGTGGTCCTGATATTTTCTGTAACATCATTGGTATATCTTGCAGTACATCCAGACTAATTTCGGTACTTATTATGTCTTGTACTACTGCCGTTGAGGCTGTTGGGGTGATCAGGCACCCCTGCCGTACTATATGTTGAGGATGCAAGTGAGGTGATCCTCTTGATATCAAAAGGAACATGATCCATGGAATTATTCGCCTCATCTTTACCTACCGAAAGAAAGACTGTATTAGATATCCGTTCTTACCTATAAAAGGAGTTAAATCGATTCCTAAGGCACGTAAATGCCTTGTTACGGTGAGAGCTGTATTGGTTGCACCTATGTTTGTCTGTTTGGTATGCGACCGCAATTTATTCCGATATGTGTTTATTGCTTCAGGCTTATTTTCACTGTGTGTACTAGGATTTTCGGTCGTGTCCGGTGCTTTATAGTTGCAAGCTAAGTTTCTTGAGACCTTCTTTAAGTGATCAATATGTATTTCTTTTTCTTCGTCACTCGATAGTGACTTAATCACTGCCTTATTAGCTCTTCTCTTAATTACTCTATATGGGCCTTCAAATTTTGGTGACAGTTTGTTGTCTCTAGTGTGAATGAGGCCATAGACAATATCACCTATGCTGATGTTTGATTTGTTTGCCTTCTTATTGAATGATTCTGTCATTTCTTCCTTAGACATCATTAACTGTTTCTTTACCCTTGTGTGTATTTCTTGAAATTCACGTAAGCGAAGTTTAGGATAATCATCATAAAATATATGAGAATTTGCTCGCCTTCTAACGTTTCATAAGGGAGACGTTTGTCAGACCCGTAAATGATGAAATGAGGTATATCTCCTATGGATTTATTAACTGCACAATTGAGTGACGCTTCAACTCTTGGGATCCAGTCATCCCAGTTTGCATAACTGTCACTGAGGATGTGCCTTAGTACATCTAATATTTTCTTATTCTGCCTTTCCAGCAATCCATTGGAAGCTGGATGGTAGGCCAAGATATTAACCTTCTTAATATTGAATTGTTTACAAATTTCCTGCAAAATTTCAGAGATAAATTCACAACCATTGTCGCTTATTAGCACCTTTGGTGTGGTGAACCTACAGATCACACTATCAGTGAATACCCGTGCGACTGTTTCTGCTGTTTTATCCTTAATTGGAACCAAAATCGCATATCATGAGAAATGATCAGTAGCAACAAATAGATATTGATTGTGAATGGTAGTTAAGGGTAATTTAAGTAAATCAACCGCAACAACATCCCATGGTTGGTTAGGGACTGGGTATTTACCTAACGGTGCAGGTGATATCGTGTAAACTTTATGTTTCGCACGTGACTCACATTTGTCTATGTGAGTATGTATGTCTTTGCTTAACGTTGCCAGTAATATGACATCCGGGCCTGTCTGACAGTCCTGTCCTTGCCAGGATGTCCTGCATGTGGAGTATCGTGTACTGTCCTTAAAATGTGTGGTATCATTGTACTAGGAGTAACTAACTGCTTAAAATTTTTTCTATGGTTTGGTTGTCCTGGATTTACCCTATATAAAGCATTGTTTACCATTGTGAATTGTTCAAGTGATACCTGTAACTTGGGTAATGGTACATCATCGCCTGACTCGAGGTGATATATTAATTTGGACCATACTGGGTCCTGTCTTTGTGCTTGTGAGATTTCTTGAATTGTGGTGAAATACAGGAGTTAGGGGTTGGAGCCGCCAACCACACGGCGAGCGGGGCAGACGACACCAGCTCCCCCAACCCCCCCCCCCAGATCACCGGGGGATTACCGCCAGCGCAGCGCGGCTGGGAGCAGGAACGGCCTACCTGTTCAACTTCCCAGCGCCCCTCTTGTGCCCAGGTGAGGGCCCGGAAAGGTAGCAGTTGCCGGCACTTTGTCTCCGGCCGGAGCACAGCTCTGCAGGTAAGGGGTGGAGTTTACAACTCCACACAGTGCCGCGGTACCGGCCATTGTCGTACCGGGTACGGGGCAGAACCGGCCATAGTCCGTTCCCCAGCTGTTTCCCCGCCACAGGGCCGCGACACGGATGCGTGTCGGTCAGGCAGGACTGGCCAGCAGTCGTCCATCTCCTGTAGGCGTTCCCCCCAGAGTGGCACCGCAGTACCGGCCACGAGCCGTACTGGGCATGAGGCAGGATCGGCCATAGTCCGTCCCTCAGCTGCTAGTGACCTAAGCTCATCGGCACAGGCCATAGCCGTCCCAGAGCTCACCTCCTTGGCCACTCAGGCGTCGGCCACAAGTCGCGCCAGACCTAACACAGTGCAGGCCACAAGCCGCCAGGAAACCATCTCTCCCTGCACCCTCTCAGCGTCAGCCACGGGCCATGCCAGGCCTAACACAGTGCAGGCCACAAGCCGCTAGGAAACCAGGCCTAACACAGTGCAGGCCACAAACCGCCAGGGAACCATCTCTCCCTGCGCCCTCTCGGCGTCAGCCCCAAGCCACGCCAGGCCTAACACAGTGCAGGCCACAAGCCGCCAGGAAACCATCTCTCACTGTGCCCTCTCGGCGTCGGCCACGAGTCACGCCAGGCCTACCACAGTGCAGGCCACAAGCCGCCAGGAAACCAGGCCCAACACAGTGCAGGCCACAAACCGCCAGGAAACCATCTCTCCCTGTGCCCTCTCGGCATTGGCCACGAGTCACGCCAGGCCTAACACAGTGCAGGCCACAAGCCGCCAGGAAACGAGGCCCAACACAGTGCAGGCCACAAGCCGCCAGGAAACCATCTCTCCCTGTGCCCTCTCGGCGTTGGCCGCGAGTCACGCCAGGCCTAATACGGTGCAGGCCACAAGCCACCAGGAAACCTGGCCTAACACAGTGCAGGCCACAAGCCGCCAGGCAACTACCCTCACGGTCACTCAGGCGTCGGCCACAAGTCACGCCTGGCCCAGTACAGAGCAGGCCACAAGCCGCCAGGAAACTATCCTCCCCGGTACCCATCAGGCGTTGGCCACGAGTCACGTCGGGTCAGGAGCTGAGCTGGCCATAGTCCACTTCTCCCCTACAGGAGCACCAGCAGTCGGAGAGGACCCTACACCCGAGGCGTGGCAGGGTCTTACCCAAGACCTTGGTTCCCTATGGCTCCACCAGGGTGCCCAGCTGCCGGACCAGAGCCCCCGCAGACCTTGCAGCCGACGACGGGCCCCGTCCACCACTCCCCCGGTCCGAGCTTCCCGTGAGGTGTCCCTTACGGTGCCGCCGCCCTCGAGCAGTTGCCTCAGCCCAGCCGCCCTGGGTTCCAGTTCCCTGGGTCCCCTGTTGCCCCAGGAGTTGCCCCGCACACCAGGCCGCGACCTACCGGTAGGCAAGGTCTCCCGAAGGCGCTCCCAGACCCGACGTCAGGCCCAGCTCCTAGCCCTCTTCGGGTCGAGCCCTTAGCCCCACAGCCACGTGTGGGGCCCTGCCCAGGAATGCGCCACTCCGCCCCTGTTTCCCTCCTGACGGGGGAATCGACCTGGGCCCACCAGTGTTACCCAAGTGAGTGGACTATCTATGTATATGTGTGTGTACCCTTAGACTCAGTTATAGTGTGCATCGATAGGTATCTTACGAGTGATTCCCTACAGTGTATCCTCAAAGTGAAGTGACCAGGAATCACGAATAAGATTGGACATGCCGATAGATAGAACGTGGCCTGATCTATATTCGAAGGTAGACTTCCGCCGCCCTGGACAGTCTTTGTGATAATCTAGAAATACCCCTTTTGTGTCTTTGTGCCTTGCGCTGGTGTTTATGTTCCCCCTCCCCTGTGTTCAGTTAAACTTTCACCACTCCTTTGTCCCAACGTGTTTAGCCCAGGCATACCAAAATACCACAGTTCCCCTTGTTAATGACCTGTACGGGCAACCCTACCTGAGATAGACTTCCGGCCGCCAGGTACCTGAAATACAGGTATAACGTAATTTATATATATATGTAGTGCCGTCCAGTGCTATACGGGTTTTAGAAATTTTACCAAAATCATTCCTGTGTCCGAAGATATAAATGTGTTGTATGTAACACGAGTGTCGGGTTGATAGTACCATACTTGAACAAGAAGGTAAAGTGACGAATAGCAATTGTGTACAGTGTTCACTTACCCCCGGCCAACCCATTGTAATATCTGTGATGTACTATTGTTCTGTGTTTTATTCCTAGAATACATGTGTGATATTTACTGCCTTGTTTTTGTGTCCAGTCCTACTCTTAGGAGTTACCTCCCGGTCTAGAATAGGGACCCGCTTTAGCCTGCGTATTTGAGGGCGAGAAACCGTCCCACAAATACGTAGCACAACACTGGTGGCTAGCGGTGGTTCTTGACCCGGACGGTAAAGAAAGGACTGGAAAAGTTTTTGTGAAAATGGCAGCCAAAACACATGTACCCCTACCAAAATTTGACCCAGAACAATGCGACATCACTACTTACTTGCAAATGGTCAAGCCATTGCTCGATATTGGTTTTGAAGAAGATAATCAGAAAACTGCGGTCACTCTACCTTACTTGGGAAAGGCGGTAGCTAGCATAGCACCAAAGATAGTCCCAGACCTCACATGGGCTAGATTTACAAAAATTGTTGTAGACGCTATCACCCCGTCATTAGGGAAAGTTGTCGCAGTATCACAACTAGATGCCCTCAGATATGACAGGGACCTGGACAATACCCTGGTCCGAGCTAGGCGGCTCGTCACTGCCGCATACCCGGATGCTGAAGTGAATACCCGGGATGAGCATATCTTTAATACTCTCCTTAGAGTCCTCCCGGGCATGGTTAAGGAACATTTTACCATCCATGACCTGACAGGAAATTTGGACCGCGATGTCCAGCTCATACGCCGCCTTCTCGCCGCCCGCCCCGACACGCAACAAATCAGGGTTGTGAGCCGGTTCCCGACAAACCCCCACCCACGCAGCCCCAACCCTCTCCAGCCCCACTGCGAGATACCTCCGCCTCGGCTCTCCCAAGAGCCCACCCCACCAGGAGGCAGTCGCCCCAGGACGACAGTGCAAACCTCATCATGATCAACCCGTGGGAGTTCACCGCCTGTAATAGCCGCTGCCCACTTCACGACATTCGTGAACAGCTCAGAGTGGCGCGCAGAAGGAAAGCCGACCCACCGAGGCGCTGCCCAATGCTGGCAGTAGAGGAGGGCCCTGCGAACCCCCAACCTCCTCTCGTCGAGGAACCTGATGCCGGCTGCGAGACAAAGGCCCCACTGGCGCTGGATTTTTAGGATTGCCCCCGCACCGCCCCACGGTGGCGGGGGCCACCTCTGCCCAATACCGACCCCCCGTTTATGAAAAGATGAAATTGTAGGGGGTCAAGGCAAGACTCCTGGTGGACACGGGAGCCGCCAGGTCTTGCCTATATACCCACTTTTACTCCCGCCACCAGGGAAAATTTGGGCCCCTTCTCCCCACTTCAACCCGTCTTATAGACGCGGGGGAAGGCTCCCTACCTATCCATGGGGAAACACAAGCCCTACAAGCGACGACGCATCAACAAGCCTCCACTCGTCATCCCTTCGTCGTGTTTGACTCGTCCTGCCGTGTGTATGACGGTTACTTGGGGCTAGACCTACTGCAAAAGCTCCACACGCACATTGACTGCCACGGGAGACGACTGCAGTTTCGGCAGCCCCCCCAAGCACCCAAAAGCTTATGTACGTGGGCAAGCCAGGATAGCGCCCCCCCCACCTCCTCCAAAGCTGGCCCCCGACCCCACATTTCCCGCGACCGTCGCGTTCTCTCTCATTATTCCTCCTCACCACGAAGCGTGGTTAAAAATTAACAAGCCCACAGGGACCCATACCCTTTTTTCCCCCAGTGTCCCCACCGGGCCCCTCGCGGCCTGCCTAATGTTGCCGACCTTCCTTCCGCCCCACTTGAATGCCATCAAAGTGGCGAAACTGGCGGCTACACCCCTCACTCTGCCGAAGGGACTTTTGGTCGGCGACCTAGAACCGGCAAAGCTGTGCGACACCACATCCCTAGAGTCACCTCTCTCTCCCCTTCCTCCGTTGCCTGAACACCTATCACCGCATCAGGCTGAGACGCTACACCACCTACTGCTTGAGCACCAGGATCTTTTCTCAGTCGGGCCCCCCGACTTGGGGCATACGACATATTTAGCCCACGAGATTCACACCACTGGGCCCCCCATTCGACAACCCTCTCACCGGAAGAACCCACACCAACGGGCTGAGGAGGACCGACAAGTTGAAGAAATGCTGGACGCGGGCATCATAACACCCTCTACCAGCCCCTTGTCCTCCCCTGTCGTCTTGGTTCGGAAGAAAGACGGCACGCAACGCTTTTGTGTCGACTACCGCCGGTTAAACGTTGTCACTACGGAAGATGCCACTCCTCTTCCCCAAATAGACGACTCCCTAGACTCCCTACATGGCTCCACCTGGTTTTCTACGTTGGACCTCCAGTCAGGATACTGGCAGGTCCCCGTCCACCACCAGGATCAAGAGAAAACGGTTTTCTCCACAATTAATGGGAAACTGTATCAATTTAATGTTCTCCCCTTTGGGCTCTGCAACGTCCCAGCCACCTTCTCCCGCCTCATGGAGTCCGTCCTTAGCGGTCTGACATGGGAAGTCTGCCTGGCATACCTCGATGACATAATTGTGTTTAGTAAGATGTGGGCTGATCACCTGCACCACCACCGGCAGGTATTTCAGCGGATACGCCAGGCTGGGCTAAAACTCAAGCCCACTAAATGTGTTCTAGCCGCCCGCTCGGCCCCCTTTCTAGGACACATTGTCTCGGGGAAAGGCATCTCTCCAGATCCTGAAAAATTAAAAGCCATCGCCAATCAACCACTTCCCCAAGACGTGCACCAAGTCCGTGCCTTCCTAGGCCTCGCGTCATACTATCGACGGTTCATAAAAGGGTTTGCCGACCTTGCAAAACCGCTCCACGACCTCACTGAAAAGGGTGAGCCCTTCGTCCGGAGCAACGACCGCGTTGCCGCATTCCACTCCCTAAAGGAAAAGCTTGTTTCCTCCCCCATCGTCGCCTTCCCCAACTATGACCTTCCATTCAGGTTGTACACCGACGTGTCCCTGGTAGCCATAGGCGTCGTCCTGGCCCAGGTCCAGGAAGGGCGCGAGCACATCATAGCTTGCGCCAGCCACACCTTAAACCCCGCCGAACGCAATTACTGTATGCAGCTAACAAACGCGAATGTTTGGGGATTGGGGCCTTGATTACTTCAGGGCCTACCTATCGGGCACCAGCGTCACCGTCATCACGGACCACCAGTCTCTCCAGTGGCTGCGGAAGTCAGCCACCCACAACGCCCAGCTCCTCCGCTGGCGCGAATCACTGGAGAAGTTTGATTACGAGATCGCGTACCGGCCTGGGAAATTACACACCAACGCCGATGCCCTCTCCCGCCTGCCAGTGCAATCACTCCTCCCTCAGTCTGATTTAATCCAACACTGGCAAAATCGAGATCGGCCTCCCTGGATTCCCCAGCACCTTTTCAACAAACTCCGTCTGCAAGGAGACCAACTCTTCACGCCTTCAGGTCACATTGTCCTTGACCCGGACTCCGCCGTGAGCGTCCTCACTCACCTCCACTCGGACAATGGGATCCACCTGGGTACAAAGAGGCTGACTCAGGTCTTCAATGACCTCTACTGGGCCCCCAAGCCCACTACCCTAGCCCAGTGTGTCACCCAGGCGTGTCGAGCATGCTGCCTAGGGAAGGACATTACCCATACGGCGGATCCTACCTGCAAAATCACCGCCCACAAGCCCTGGCAGCTTTTATCCGTTGACGTTGTCGGGCCCCTGCCACCCAGATCCGGCTACCATTACATCGTCACCTTCGTCGACGTGTACTCAAAGTTCCTTATCGCTTGCCCGGCCAAGGAACACTGCCGTCGCCATAGCCGACGCCCTCATGCGCCACGTCTTCCCCTACTTTGGCGTCCCCCAGGCCGTTCACTCCAATAATGCCCTTGAATTTATGGGTCAAATATGGAAAGAACTGTCCGCCCTGTTCGGGTTCTCCATTTCACACTCCTCCCCATACTGTCCCCAAGGAAACGGGGTATGTGAGAGGAGCCATCGAACCCTCTTAAACCAAATTAGGACCCGAATCCAGAGCACCCAGGATCAGGAGTGGCCTGCCCACGTCAAAGTCATCCAGTGGGGGATGAACACCTGCCCCCACGACGATGGCATCACCCCCCACGAACAGGTATTCGGAGAGGCGCCCCTCCTCCTCCCTCTCCGACAACATCTTCAACCCCCCGCCCCTTCCTCCCTTGCGGACCCCTTATATCACCTGAAGCGTCGCCTGCAACACCTGCGCAGATGCCAGGACGCTCAGACGGATTCCTCCCATACTAACCCTTACAAACCAGGTGACGAGGTCTTCATGGCCTGTTCACCCACCCCTAGTAAGGTTGCCCCTCGCTTTATAGGGCCATATGTGGCCACGAAGGTCCCCAACCCCTTTCAAGTCGTCATCGACTACCACGGGACACCACGCACCTACAGGAATCGCCACATCCGCCCCTCCCGGGACTCCACCGGGCCTTCCGCACCCATCCCAACCACGAGAGCCGGTCCCACGCCACCCGCTCCCCAGGAAGAGCCCTTTGTATATTATTCCTCTCCCGCCCCTTCCACCCCGGCTTCCACCGCCACACCACACGAGACCCCTAAACCCCGCCCGCGCACCACGCTAACCTCACCGCCGTGCTCCCCTACCGCCACACCACCCACTCCACGTGCTCACCGCACACCTGCCGGAAATGCCACGCCAGCCTCCCCGCGCTCCGCGCCCAGCTCAACCCCCACCCCGCTGACCTCGCCAACCAACCATACCACACTACCACGCACTCCGCCCGCCCCCACCCTGCCTTCCCTTTCCTCGTCGCCGCCCACTCCTCAACTAACCACAACCACGACCCGTTCCGGGCGTGTTTCACGGCCACCCGTGCGCTACACTTTAACCCTTAGGCCCACCCATTCGCCCAAAAGCAACCAACCACCCACCCCACCCCCCGATACCACCCCAATATCCCTCCCTACTCCACACCTCATGTGGAACAACCCACCTCACTCCATTCCCAGGGGAACACCGCACCCACACCCCACAGGCAATATAAGCCGCACCAGGCTGCCTCTGGCCAGCATTCGCTTCCAGGAAACCACTGCCACCACTACCATGCGTGTCACCAGAGTCACCTGGATTCCCACCTTTGGGTGAAATCTACGTGTGAGGAGCACGCAACACCTACTATACCTCCTCCAGCAGGCGAACCACCCTTCCACCCTACGGGTCGCCTACGCGCCCCAACTCAATGCCAACGTAGCCTCCGACCATTGGACATCCTTCCTTAGCCACCTCAGCATTATCCAGAGGACAGCCAACACTCACCTGTACCACCTCCAGTCACGAGGCCGTAATTTCATCACCGAGGAGGGTGGTGAAATACAGGAGTTAGGGGTTGGAGCCGCCAACCACACGGCGAGCGGGGCAGACGACACCAGCTCCCCCAACCCCCCCCAGATCACCGGGGAATTACCGCCAGTGCAGCGCAGCTGGGAGCAGGAACGGCCTATCTGTTCAACTTCCCAGCGCCCCTCTTGTGCCCAGGTGAGGGCCCAGAAAGGTAGCAGTCGCCGGCACCTTGTCTCCGGCCGGAGCACAGCTCTGCAGGTAAGGGGTGGAGTTTACAACTCCACACAGCGCCGCGGTACTGGCCATTGTCGTACCGGGAACGGGGCAGAATTGGCCATTGTCCGTTCCCCAGCTGTTTCCCCGCCACAGGGCCACGACACGGACGCGTGTTGGTCAGGCAGGACTGGCCAGCAGTCGTCTGTCTCCTGTAGGCATTCCCCTCAGAGCGGCACCGCGGTACCGGCCACGAGCCGTACTGGGCATGAGGCAGGATCGGCCATAGTCCGTCCCTCAGCTGCTAGTGACCTAAGCTCATTGGCACAGGCCATAGCCGTCCCAGAGCTCACCTCCTCGGCCACTCAGGCGTCAGCCACAAGTCGCGCCAGTGTCGGGAAGCCGACAAGCATCCCCTCAGGCAGATGCAAGCAGACACGCAGTTGTAACAGGTGGGGAGACGAGTACACCTGCTGGATGTGAGTTTAAAGTGAAATACGGACAGAAGAGAAAGAGTAGGGAATTCGATGTCGACTCTATGTATAGCTGTGGACAATAAGTATAGGGAGGTGGAATAAGGAAGGGAGGTTGAGGAATAAAGTAGAGTAAATGGAAGGAGGAGAGAGAGAGAGAGAGGAGTGATGGTGGTGTTGGGTAGTTGTTTATACAGACATGTGCTGACTGTGCAGTTCAGGCCGTGAGAGCACATGCTGACTATGGAGCTCTGCGCCGTGGGAACGCAAGCTGACGCGGCGTTCTGCTTGGGCCTCTACGGTGGATGACACGTGGGTGACGTGTGGATGAGGGCGGTGGATGAGTGGGTGAGGCCATCACCCACCTTGCAACCATGTGACCTGCTGGTGAACATCGGCAACCCTTGAGGCCAGAATAGGGTACGGACCTCAGTTGAGACTTGGGGCTAAGCAGAGCCCTGGGTGACGTCTTGACGAGAGGATGCAGCTTGACGTGGCCTGGCGCGGAGGCACGTC